>DVZL01001168.1:0-18769 GCA_018236625.1 Lasaia peninsularis
CAATTACATTTAGGACAACAAATAATTATTCTTATAATGGATAAGCTTGGGGTTTAAACTCACGATTGTAGTTCGACCGTTTATAGTGAGGGTTGTTATAGTTGTTACTTACAATGTCGTGTTCCGGTCCGGAGGGTAAGGTAGCCGGTACGGTACAGTAGCCACACCACAGGATAGCGACGCACCTACAACAACTAGGGTGTTAGAGACACGGTCGTCTCCTACCATCTGGAGACTCGTGTGTCTGTTCGCTTCCTTATTCCATAAAAAAAATTGAGCTACAAAACTTACGACTTGAAAAAAATAACGACATAATCTGTAAACTAAGTATGTTCTATTCAACAAAAAACAATCTAAATATTTCTCCATTTTTTCGTCAATAAAAAATCAACTTTCTCATATCACACGCTTTCCAGAGAGAGTTTTTAAGGATCGGGCGGAGTGCTGATCGAAGATAAGTTATCGTACTTCAAAGCTCCATTGAAGAATGGCTACTTTTGAATCTATTTTTGGAATTTAATTCAATCGGAAATTTTGTCGTTTTTTATGTCAATTTATATCAAATCAATGCCACTTTTTGTTGTAATTTCATAACTCAAGAACGGACACATTTATCCAAATCAAATGATTAGTCTTTATTTTGACTGTTTAATAAATGATTTATATGAAATTTGCACAAAATCCGTAGAGCTGTTCTTCATTTATCACATGTTTTGTTGCAAATTAATTCAATAAATGGCAGATCATTTTGTAAATGGGGATTGTGCTGTCAAATTGAATATTTTTTTCAGATGGGGATTGTGCTGTCAAATTGAATCTTTTTTCAGACAGAGATTGTGCAGTCAAATTGAAACTTTTGTCACTGATGACACTAAAATCACGTTGTTACGTCAATAATGCGATTATTTCATTTTCAACGTGCTTCGATTAAAGCAAATTGTCAGCCATAGTTATTGCTTTGTGTTTATATTTTTTTTGTTCAAATTTACTATGTATATGTGAGTGTAATTTTCTTAGTTTTTCATATTTCATTATATGTTTTTTAATGTTTATTATTTTTGAATAAATGAATTTGATGTTTCAATTATTTTTTTTAATATTTCTCTTTATACGTAGCGAAGCATATACCGGGCCGCTATTATTTTTATAGTTATTATTATTAAAACAGAAAGGGACATTTTAGAAAAAACCAAAGATGTACTATCAAAAAAGACAGAGATACTTATGCACCCACGATTGGGTGATACGATCATAACATCCCATTATGTAACATGTGGCAAGGCCGTCCCCAAATCCGGTACAACTGTAATCTAGACAACGAAACTAAAACCTCTGAAGCCAAGCAGATTAGAAAATAGTCAATTCACAATTGGCGGAGTATTCACGGTAAAAATATACGAGTCTAATAAAAAAATGTCTATTTTTTAAGTCTATAAAGTCAAAAGTTATAACCGTCGAGTAACCGCCTGACAAACATACTAAAAATGAATAGAGAACCTCTTCTATTTCAAGTCAGTTACCTATTATCATAGCGTCATTGTCCCGACATAACCGCGAATGCCTAAGCAAACCACAGTAAAGCCCACAAACAAGTTTAAACCCAATTTCGTGGTTCATCAAACATTGCAAACGCCTCCTGTTTACAGAAAACAACTTTGAGGGCTTTCTGGGTGAAAATATTCATGGAATAATCACACCAAAATATATTATGAGCGCCCAATACTAAAACTATGTTTGTAAACATTATTTATGAGGTTGTGAAGCTATGGAAAGTCGATATGTTACTGGAATAAGTGGCTTTGAAACTAGGAAGTTTTGTACGTAGTTCGGAAGTTGGCTTTCGTAGTTGAAATAATGACAGCAACGCCACCTATCGGGTCCAATTGTATTTTTAAATCATACAGGAAACCATCGAAACATTCATATAAAATTTCATTTCCTATCGGTTTAGCCATTTAGAAGTTATGTGAAATAGATAAAAATAGTACTCCCATTACCCGTTTTCAGAAAAATTTCAGAAGAATTTTCCCGCTTTAAAAAGTAGCCTATGTTCATCAGGAGTAACGTAGTGGTTTCAGAGACTATTCAATACAAACAAACAACCAAATCTTTCCTTTTTATAATATTAGTATAGATACAATACTATGCAATAAATAGACAGTTTGTTTATTTAAAACTAGCGACCCGTCCCGGCTTCGCACGGATAGACTATACATGTTATATACATAAAAACCTTTACTCTATCTATTAAAAAAACCGCATCAAAATCCGTTGCTTAGTTGTAAAGATTTAAGCATACATAGGGACAAACAAAAAAGTGACTTTGTTTTATAAAATGTAATGATTTATATAAAACATTGTTTTTTTTAATGATTAGGCAAAACACTAAAATATACATTCTTGGCACTCGGTGTACACTACATAGTAGAAAACAAAGTCTCCTATGTTGTCTTATGCTTAAATCTTTAAAACTACTCCACGGATTTAGATGCGATTTTTTTAAATATATAGAGTTATGCAATCCCTATTGAATCATTATTGTTGTAATTATGGTTTCTGCTATAACAAGTACAATCTTTGTTTTGTAAAAGAACGCCATAAAGGTAATTTATTACAAAGGCAATTTTTTTATATAGGTATATACAAAAATAATGTTTTTTAGAATTTATGTCAGTCAGTCTGTTTGTTCTCACTAATCTCTAAAACGGCTGATTTTGACGCGATTTTCACTGGCAGACAGGTGATGTCTCAAGGATTAGCTAAAGCTCCTTTAATTTAGTTAAATTTAAACGCGAAGCCGCGTGCTCGTCCGAAATACTAACTTTTGCACATGTACTTGACATGAGATAGGTCATAGCGAGATAACGTAGTTGCTGCGGGATTAAATAAAATAATAAAATAAATATAACTGGATAAATTACACAAATTGATCTAACCCCAAAGTAAGCAAATATGCTTGTGTTATGTGTGTTAGTCAACGATACTAATACATAGAAATACATAAATAGATACAAGAATAAATTTAATAAACAACCAGACCCGGGAATACAAACATCTATGTTCATCACACAAATGCGACAGGCATTTGTGTGATGAACATAGATCATCGTCCCGACCGTCGGCAATCGAACCCGAGCCTCGCGGTTAGTCGATGCGGTTAGGCGTGTACGTTAGCCACTCGGCCGACGAGGCGGTCATTCGGCGAGGATTATAGTCCACGCAGACGGAGCCGCGGGCAAAACCTAGTGTGCTAGCACATTATTTGCTTACTTTGAGTTTAGATCAATTTCTGTAAATCACCTTCTAGTCTCTGTGGTGTAACGGTACGGCTGTCGCCTGTTAAGACAGTTAGCCGTGTAGGGGTTCCGGGTTCAATTCCCAGGTCGGGCAACTTTTCCTAGAAATGTTTTTCAGATTTTTCTGAGTAAGCATTACATTGCCCGGCATTGGAATGTGCCCGAAGTGGCGATAGGCTTGGCACCTATCACATCAGGACCCTAGAACCTTGGCTAATCGTGGGTGTTCTAGTATATCTACTGGACTTACTAATCGTGGATATACTAGCACACTTCTGCCTACCTCTTCGGGATGATAGGCGTGAAAGTACTTTTTTTTGTAAATAGTCAAGGAATATTACTATTAATTTTAATGTCTCCTTTGTAATCAAGCTCAAAGGGTTATCGAAATAAGTTTGAGGAGCGCTGCATAGATATAACTACAGATACGGCAATAATCGCTTCAACGTTCGCGTATTTGAATACGAGACGTAGTAAATTATTATTCGTATATAACCAAGTTTGGCTTTTACTTGGCGAACTTAAAAGCGAGTTTCTGCTGGATCAAGTTGTTTTCGGTAAATTCTGAATATGTTATTATTTTACAAACAAAATATATGATTTCATTCGCATTTGCGAGATTAATTACGGATTTATACGCAATTGTTATTTTCCTTAATGAATACAGGTGTTAAAATTAAAATAACTTTATATGACGTATTTAAATTTTAATAATTCATTAAGCTGTAGGTACATAATTTTAAGCTAGGTATAAAGGAATCGTGAAAGTAACGTTTAAGCCCTGATGATGCTGTATTACGCGAAACCGGTTGGCTATTTAAAAAATAATTTTCAATTATAAGTTACTAGCGACTCGCCCCGGCTTCGCACGGTATACTATACATGTTATATACATAAAAAACCTTCCTCTTGAATCACTCTATCTATTCAAAAAAACCGCATCAAAATCCGTTGCTTGGTTTTGGAGATTTAAGCATACATAGGGACAGACAAAAAGTGACTTTGTTTTATAATATGTAATGATATGTGATGATAGATGTGTTTCTTATTTAAAATATGAATACGAGTATATTGTATAACCTTACCAAAACTCAACTGTGTCTTTGTGCTAATTTTCTTTTAAGTCTTTTTAATGGTTAAGGCGTGAACGCGTGACAGACAAACATACAGAGTTTTAACCTTAAAATATTAGTATTTAAAAAAGCATAATAATGCATCTGTCTGTAATTCTTTTAACGTCTTTCATTTAAAAAGTTCTAGAAAAGAGCACTCGAGCTTAAGTTAATTACTTACTAATGGGACTTCTATGGAATAAATTAAAATCATTATTTTCTAATGATAATCCATAATTAATGTTTTATCATTTAAATAAAAAAATGTAGTTATACCCATATCCCGAAAGGGTAGGCAGAGGTAAGTATGCACACAAGATTAACCTTAGGTCCCATGATGTGATCGTTGGAAATTTCGTCAGCGTATCAGGAACCAATGCAATTTAATTATATTATTTAATTGGCTGTGCCCGCGACTTTTTCCGCGTTTTAATTAAATTATTTTATATAATACATTTCTAAAATAAATGTAGCACAAGCTTTTCCTTATTACATCCGCAGTCTGCCAATGAAAGTCGCGACAAAATTGGTCAAGCCATTTCAGAGAGCAGATACAACCAGACAGGTAGACAGACAAAAATTCTAAGCAATTTTACCTTGTAAACATAAATATGCATTTAGTAAACATTGGTTATTTTATATTACCATAATTTTCATATCCGAGTAAGTACTTAAAAATAAACATCCAAACTAAAGATCATTTAGATGTCTGGATTGTGTTTTTATTTAGGTATTTGGATGTTTAGATGTTTGAACACTTATATGATTGGATTGATTTTTTTATTATATATCCACACTTTAATAGCGCATCCGGAGACACTGGAACATCCGGAAAAGGAAATAGTCTATTGTCGCGACCACTCAACGGATTCTAGTGGGAGAACTAAAAGGATTTGAAAAGCATATATCCTTGAAGTGCAGGCAGTCATAACCTATTTTATGGTGGAACTCTTTTTAAAAGTTAGTCGTAAGTAAGATTTACCGTCCTACCTTGAAAAATAAATATCACACTTTTAAAATCATTAATACTAATTTATTTGCAGAATATAACGTATAGTTAAGAAAATGTAACGGTATATCAATTCATCAACATTTAACATACTATAACACACAGTGTTCAAAATTCAAAAATATTACCAAGTTAATGTTTTTACAATAAACTTCCTTACTACTTACATAAAAGATCCATCTTTAAATAGATTTAAAAAATGTATTAGATGTATTTAAAAAAAGGTTATATTATAATATTGTAGAATATATAGATGATAAAAAATGTTTTATCATCTTTATATTATATATCTCTTTTATTATTGTATAATACATTATGCGTTATAACGTTATTGTATTTAGAAAATAAGAAAAGGAACAAGCTCGCTGAGTTTCTTTCGCCGGATCTTCTCAGTGAGTGGCCAAGTTCAAATCCGGTGGTACATTTTAGAATTATATAGACGCGTCAAAAGAACCGCTTGTAAGGCTATGTAAATAAAATAAGTATTTTATGTTCTATTATAATGATTTAAATTTACTTCAAATAAATAAATACACATGCACCTATGATTAGCCGACGATGTTAGATCCCATGATGTGACAGGTGGCAAGTCCATCGCCATATCGGACGCAAAGCCCGGTTTCCTAACGATCTTCTATTTCACCCTGCCTACCAATTCCGGGATATGGGCGTGACGGTATTTTTTTTAATAATATAAATTCAATCTCTTAATTAATCTTAATAATACGATGCAAAGTAAAACTTTTCTAAAAAAAATAGTTACCTAACCTCATAAAAAAAAACAAAAAAATACAAATGACTATTATTATGCCTACACCAAAAATGACTCGATTTCCAAATGCTAATGAGCAACCTTTTGGTGATGCTCTGACATTCACAACAAGGAGAAGATGAAAGGGTTTCTTCTCATTATTATTATTGCTTTAATATTATTATGGATCTTTGACAACGTTCACGAGGGTTAGAAAATAATACATTATGTTGTTTCTTACGATAGAAAAAATTGGCTTTATCAAATTTGAAGAAAGTTTTAAAATGATTTCGCTGTTGCACAAGCGGTTGAAACTTTTTAGAAATTGAAATAAGCATGGAGTCGAATATCCTTGTGATAAGAAAACGTCTCCCACAGACACAAATAGAAACAACCTTTCATCCCTTCATAAAGATCGAATGTGGTGGATTTTACACTCTTTACCACAACATATCGCCAGTATTGCTAGCTCTCTCTAAACCGGCAAACCTCTCTTTCTGGTTTTGAGAAGTTGTCAAAGTCAAAACAAGCCGGCCTTCAAATGTGGAAGCCGTTTACGTGAATGATTTTGCTTAATTAAAATTGAAAAAAAATGTCCAAAAATAAAACGAAGAATTTTTATATTTATTCGTATATGCGTCCCAAAGTGAACAAATTATGCGGTAGTCGATACTAATACATAGAAATACTTATAGATAAGTACCAGAATAAATTTGATAGAAATACAAACATCGCTGTTCATCACACAATATATATTTATACGTATATTAGCGACCAGCCCCGGCTTCACAGAGGTATACATTACGTGTTATATACATAAAAATCTTTCTCTTGAATCTTTCTATATATTTAAGAAAACCTCATCAAAATCCGTTGCGCAGTTTTAAAGATTTAAGCACACATAGGGATATAGGGACAAAGAAAGCGACTTTGTTTTATACTATGCAGTGATAATATGAACATTTATATGTATATAATAAATTTATACATAATATATACATTCAAAATTTATTTCTCTAATGAAATAGGTTCGAAATAATTATACGAGAAATAATGTTTTATCTCGACATTTAACGTAATTTCAGCGACATTAAAATTAGCCTAAATTAGAGTTAATTCGTTTACCTTGGTGGTTTTTGTATAGAGGTAATATAGACTGAAATTTGACCGTAGTATAATGTTAATAATCTACATGGTGTATATAATAAATGATGTGAATATTTTAAACGTTATCTAAACACCTATACATGTACATAAAATCTGAGTGTCTGTATGTAATATTAAAATAACCGTTTTTTACGAAATGTATACACAGTATGTATGTTTACAAGGTACATTTATCAAAATAATGTTTTTATTTTTTTTTAAATGTTAGTTAATTTAGAATTTTATTTAGTTAATTTAGAATAAAACGGTTGGACTAATTTGAAAGGAATTTCACTGGAACACAGCTGATGTAATAAGGAGTAGCTTAGGCTACTTTTATATAGCTAAATTCAAACGCGACTTATTACTTATTACTTATTGTTATATTATGTATAAAAAATATATATCGAAGATAATTAATAGAAAACTGTACCTCTGTACCAAAAACAGTCAGCGGAATGAGTTTTTTGAATTTTTAGAATTTGATCTGTCTGTCTGTAATTCAACTGATTCACGTCGAAATCACAAAACAGATCGCAATGAAATTTAGTTAGTACCTAGTTTCACGTCCCGGGAAAGGTTATATACTTTATCTTGTTCACTTAAAGGGTTTTCGTGGGAGAGACAAACCCTAAATTTAGCTATAATCCATTAACGCGTAGACTTATTTTATGTATTCTTTTTTTTATATAGCAAATATAATTTATATACCTAATATAGTATTGGAATTTTTTAATGTAAAATAGTATGGAAAATCATTTATATCACACAAACATTTTGTTTAATTTTTTTAACAATAATGATAACTAAAATTCGAAATTCAAATTTTAAAAAATCAAAATTTTTTTTTTTTTACGTATTCACTAAATGAAAGAATGTAAGATGAAAGATTGACAAAACACATAAACAATTCGAAAGTGGATGGATATAGGTGTCCGGGAAAACCTAGGTTGACATTCCTCGACCAAATACCTCGCGTGTTATCCGAGGATGGTGTCAAGAGTCTCCGAAACTGGCGTGTAAGCATGAACAGAATGATGACTGTGGAAGAAGCTAAGCAGATATGTGGAAGTGAAAAATGGCAAATGAAAATGGCCAACACGAAATGGCCTGTCTCACAACATAAGATCAACATAAGATTATCATGATTAATTTGAAATTTGCGGAGTTATCGCGTAAAAAACACACCTTTTGGGGCCTTTTGATATATTTAGTGCCTTTTATTGAGCGACCTAAGTATATCATTGATTTCCAGCAGTTTTACATGTTTGGCCCATCAACTCAGTAGGGTTTCAGCCATAAATTATCGTGTTTTTGTGTTTCGGAAACCCCAGTGAGAGCGACATAATATTCAAACAGAAAATGTTATTTATTTTTGAAAATCAATTGAGTATAAATTCGTCCATATTACAATTGAGCACAATCGTTAACCTAAACCTCGATGGTCTAATTGTTAGCACTTTGAACTTCCATTCCGCCAGTTCAGGTTCGAGATTTGCCACATGGTACATACCAAAAATTGTTTCTAACTTAAGTACATTTTATGAGTACCTACTCTTGCGGTGAAACCCGGATTCGTGCATTTGAATTCGACCTAATCTAAGATTGTACCTGGTTTCCCTTCTGGGTTGCAAAGGTCACATAGCAGTCGTTCTATTTAATAACTGGCGTCTTAGTCAGATTTCCTAGAATCGTTACAACTGGATGATAACATGGGCAAATCCACCATAGGAATTATCACTAAAAGCACTAAAATAATGTCGAAAATTTGGTTAGTTGCGGTGAAAGTTGATCGGTTTTGAACTGCCGTAAAAAGAAAATTCATATTAGTAAAAAAAAGTTTCTTTCCCATATTACTTAAAAATTTTCCTATATTTTTAAACGGTTCAGCCATTCTCAAGTTTTTCGTTTAGCAACACATTTAACCATTCATAAAAAATGAATGGTTAAAATAAAATATTTATAAAGATTTATGATCTAATGAGGATTGTTAAGTAATATTTTACCGAATTAAAAAAGGAGGTAATTTCCCTGTATGTTTGATACCCAATTACTAAGTCATAATTCAAAAGTTTAGGTTATTAAATAGCAACAAAATAAGTAATTTATATACACTAAGTCAATTTGGTTTTCTACCTGATAATCTCATCTCGAACTTTATTCTGAAGCGAGATCCAGAATAAAAACAAGAAATAAGTCTGGCATAAAATGGAACGTGTAAAATTGACATAATAAATTATCAACTGAGCACGTGTAAACCAGGCATAAGGGTCGAAGATCGATAGTGTATTAGCGCATTAAATTTTTACAGTGGAATGGTCAGCGTCAGTCGCAACCGTAACCCGGTGTGTTAGTATTATTGATTTGCCATTAAACGTTAGGCTGTATGATTTATTTGCTTATTCTCGTAAAAATGCCACTAAATGTTGGTAAAACGAAAAATAGGTTTGTGTGTCACAAACTCTTATCGTTTACTATTATTGAATTTTTAAGAACAAACGATGATAAGTTGTCAACAGGGCAACCTTCCTACAACATCTATGGTGTCTATAGGCCACGGTTGTCTCTTACCATCAGGAGACATCAATGTAGGTACCCGAAAGACCTAGGTTGACATTCTACGAGTCGCCGAAGCTGACGTGTTTGTATGAAAAGAAATGGGCAAGTGTTTAGGAATCGTGACACTTGGCACTTCTCTGCCTAACGCAAGGGACTTGGCGTGAAGATAATAAATAAAATTGAAGTATCTGGATGAACCTTATATTAAAATAAACGCTTTTTACTAAATGCATAAGGTATACAAGGTATATAAACCAAAATAATATTTTTTTGTCTGTCTGTCTATCGGTCTCTCTGTTTATACCCCCTTATTTCTAAAACGGCTGGACTGATTTTGACGGTACTATCACTGGCAGATAGCTGATGTAATAAAAACAGCTTATGCTACTTTTTTAGAAATGAATAAAATAAAATAATTAACTTAACACGCGAACGTAGTCAACGCATATTCTGTTGACAAAAAACACGTTGTCAGTAAGCCCTAGTTGTTAACACGACAATAGCGAGAATAAAAATATATAAGGCAGTAATACAAATTCTGTCAGGACATTACCACTTAGTCTGATTAAAACTGCATCGGTGAAATTCAATGTTTTTTAATGGGATAAGGCAGAAAACAGACATACATGTCTCCTGATGGTGAGAGACAACTTAGACATATAGACGCCATAGATGTTGTATGTGCGTTGCTGTAGTAGAGAGTAGAGAGTAGAGTATCTACGAGTTACTCTACTCTCTAGACCGGAACACGACAATGACGTTATTGCGACAGGAATAGGTAAGGCGGTGGATCCCTACCCGGATGGGTTGCTACACAGCACTCTACCACTAGTGAAAAGTTTTAGAAAATCCCACAAGAAAATTGCTAGATAATGGCACACGCGAGCGAGATTACATATATCATAAGCAAAGGTCATCCTTCACTATCATCCAAATCGAACATAAATCAAAAATCGTATTCGCAAATTGACAACGTTGTATTTTTCGAGCACTTTGATTACCCTCTGTGGTGTAACGTACGGCTGTTGCCTGTTAAGCCCGTTAGCTACCCACGGTCCAGGGTTCAATTCCCTGGTCAGGCAACTTTTTTTAAATGTTTTCAAGATTATTCTGAGTAAGCATTACATTGCACGGGATCGGAATGAGTCCGAAATGGCGACAGGCTTGCCACCCTTACATCAGGGCCCTTGTACCTTGGCTAATCGTGGGGTTCTAGTATATCTAATGGACTTGCGAGTCGTGGACATACTGGCACACCTCTGCCTACCCTGGGATAATAGTCGGTACTTTTTTGTGTAAATTGTCAAGGAATATTACTATTAATTTTAATGTCTCCTTTGTAATAAAGCTCAAAGGGTTATCGAAATAAGTTTGAGGAGCTCTGACATACATAACTACAGATAAATAAGCTAATAAAACAGATAACTAAGCCAAAAAAAAGTTTGTATGTTTTTTTGGCCTTCTTTCTATCTTTGTTACGCGATAATCACCTCTACTAATTGAAACGTGTTCGAATAAGCTGAAAAACATATGGCAGAGTAAATATGGCAACGAACTTACAACCTGTCATATCCTGGGACCTAATATTGTCGGCTAATCGTAGGTGCATATGTCGGCTAATCTTTTTATTTAATACTAGCTGTGCTCACAACTTCGTACGCGTTTTTATTTATTTATTTTATTTTACACATTTCCAAAATAAAATTTTAAAATAAAAGTAGCCTAAGCCGTTCCTTGTTACATTAGTAACAAAAACTGCCAGTGACAGTCCCGTCAAGATTGGTTGATTAGCGGGTACACATAGAAAGGCAGATAGACAGACAGACAGGCAGACAACAATTCTAAAAAAAATTGTTTTGATATATGTACTAAATATACGTATGCACTTGTTAAAAAATGGTTATCTTAATATTACATATAGACATTCCAATTTTATTTATTTGTTTATAAAAAATAAATAAAATAGAAATAATAATCTATATTATTATTTAAGAAAGTAGCTGACTGTTTATATCCCCGTCTGATGACTTTTATTCATTACAGTCATACTTTAATATTATGATTGGTTCAGTACTTTTAAAAGAAAGTAATTTACCTTAACGACACTTCAAACGGTTCACGTCATGAGGCGTGCACTTGTGGAACTTAATCATAGAAACAAAGGCGCAAAGAACACCTGGCTGGAATTAAAAAGAGGCAGAAAATAATTCATAAATGTCAGTGACGTTTTAATAAGAAAATGATTTGAAATATTTATTTGAGCCCGTCGTACTAAAGGGTTTTTATAGGTGTCTGACTTCTATTTGTCGCATTTTGTAGTCGAGTTATCAGTTTCAAATAATTTGAAAAACCGACTTTTATTTCATTATCAGACAGACAGACGTGAATGGGAAGCGACTTTGTGTTATGTAGTGATAATAAGTATTCTTATTAAATATAGTAATAAATGTTCATTTCTTTAGTACATGTGATGTCAAATATTTGTTCCCATCCAGTCAAATACTGTAACTAATAATGATTGACATTAATACATGCGTTCAGATATGTATTTTGTGCAAACTATTTATAAATGGTGAATAAACTATTGTCTGTATTTTTTTAAATAAATTAAAAAGTTTGAATAGTGCATTAAACAAATACATAGAAATTCCTCAAATATTTATGCGAGCGTTCAGAAATAATGAGGAATGATTAACCTTAAAGCGCGCGCTCAGAAATTTATTTTGTGTAAATTAAAGTTTATATTTCCGAAAAAAAAATATCTAAGATTTATGCTATATTGTCGTTGACAAAACATTTTTGTATTTATTTTTATTTTTAATCTCTTTCTGTATGTATTATATTAATATTTATTTTGTATCATATAACATGTTCCTCAAAGCCTAAGTTCATCTGAAAGGTAACACGACATTCATTGAGTGTTGGGTGGTACGAAGTTCATCAGGTCAGCTAATAGTCATTAAAAAAATGTATTTTAATTTTAAATCGCTCATGATTTAGACATTTCTTGTTCTACGTTCCTGCATTAGGGAAGTTTTCCATTAATCAAACTTTCTATTTAGCGCAGCAGCGCTTCATCTCCTGGATACAACGGTATCTTTCATTTATCATGTGCCAACACATGTGCACTTCCACGTGAGGAGCTTTCTCGATTTCATAAATCTTATTTTACTTCTATTCATTAACTAGCTGTAATAGCAATATTGTTCACGATTTAAGCGATGGCCTTTTGGTAAATGTTGTTTTTACCCGATAGACGAAAAGTGGCAACTTTCCAGCCACTATGCTAAACTATGTTTCCAGTTTTTACTGCCCGGTTCTTAGTCGCCTAGGCCAATTCAGTCAGTTTTAATATGTTCTAGCTGTGCCCGCGATGTACCAATGAGTTTTTTTAACTTACAAAAAATAATAATACCATGAGGAAACTCGGGATTTGTGTTAAAAATGGCGACGAACTTGACACTATATTTAATTTTTTTTTATAGTATAAGACAGCGAACAGGCACACGGGTCTCCTGATGGAAAGAGACAACCGTAGCCTATAGACACCATCGATGTTGTAGGTGCGCCGCTGCCCTGTGGTCGGGCTGTTAGACCTTATGTGCAAGTTTACCAGCTAACCTACCCTCCAGACCGGAACACGACAATGTCATTATGGCGGCAGGAATAGATTAGACGGTGGATCCCTATCCGGGCGAGTTGCTGCACAGCACTCTACCACCAGTGGTCATGTAGGTAGTGACCCAGTTAACCTAAGCTCGCCTCTTACGAGCTGCCTGGTAGGAAGGCAGTTGGTCTATTCTACACAGAAGACCCGGACCAACACGGGGAAATCATTACATTCAAATAAATTTTATACAAAACCCATGATATATTAAATGCAAATTTAGTTTATTGTTTTAGTTTGGACATTATTTTTTGAGAAATTGTGTCGGTTTTCGGCGTCATGGATAAACTTAAATTTGAAATTCCTACGTAAGTACCGCGAACCGGTGTAACCTAATACTGCTTGCATAATAAAATGCATAATCATGTGGTAAAATTGTATAGATAATTTGGCCCAGCACTTTGATAAGCTAAAATAAAAATAGACATAAATTTTCATATTTAAAATATCTCCAGTTTCATAAGTAAATCCTAATATTAGATTAACAAACAATTATCTAATGTTATATTAAATGTTAGGGTCCCAAAAGTTTAAGAACTGTGTATGAATCTAAAAGCTATGTAAAGGATACACCCCAATTAGAACTTTTGTTGAGAAGGGTATTGTACCAAAACACTTCTGCTTCAGGCCATAGAGGTCGTCCCCAAAACACTGAATCTATGATCACTGTTAATGCAACCAGTCCTATTCCTGCTGGTATAACTATTTTGAGTAAACTGTAAAAAAAGAAAATAAAAATGTATTCCGGATTATCTTACACATGTTTCTATGTTCATACACATAATTTGAATTGGAGGGATGAAGGTTAACGTGGCCCCAGGCACCATTAACACCTTGGGTGTCATAGGTAACATATTTCCTGAAATGTAATTACTTATCATTACATATTATAAAACAAAGTCACTTTTTTTGTCTGTGCCTATGTATCCTTAAATCTTTAAAACTAAAATGGATTTTAATGCGGTTTTTTTAATAGATAGTGATTCAATTCAAGAAAGAATAGTATACCCGTGCGAAGCCGGGGCACGTCACTAGTTATAATATACTTGTTATAATATATAATTAAACAATTTAACTTCAATTTTCAAGAAAAATAAATTATTTTTACTGAAAAATAAAATTAATTTTTACTGAAAATTAAATATTAATTTTATTAACGATAACATCTGCAGAAATTTCAACTCCTAGCTATCACAGTTCATTAGATACTACCAGGTGACTGACAGGCGGACGTCAGTCTTAGTAATTAGGCTCCCATTTTTCCTTTCGGCTATGGAACCATAAGTGTTAAAAAATACATATAAAATTAGTGATACTTCACCATGACTTTAATTCTGTGGTATTTTCTTTAATAACTTTAAGCTATACTCACTTTATTATATCCATTTTCTTAAAATATAAATCTACTATAAGAAATAAACCAAATAACATAGCTAGTTCTGATCGAAATATAATTATGGAAGCCCCAGCTGTGATAAGAAATTCTTTATGTCTTCCAGATAGCCAACCTTCAAATGCTAGTAACACTGAAATCAAAACAATTATTATTATTAGTATACAAATTACTGGCCTACAAAAATAGTATTCTATAACTCTGATCAGTATTCTTATGTATTTTAATTTGCTAAACCTGAATTAAGTTTTTCCTGTATATACACCCTCAAAATTTAGATTAAATCTCAAAAAACTTTAGCAATTTTTATTTTTGTTTTCCAATTTACTCAACTTTTTTTTGGTGTAGTGCCACTAAAATAACACAGGCCCACAAAAAAACCATAAATATTTTGGCAATTTACTCAAAATTTTAAGGGGGTACTGGTAAAAGTGACCTCAAATTTGAATTTAGTGTGTCGAATTACGGTCCAGTAAATAGTACAGACTGCCCTCTTTTTGTGGGTCGGAGTTATTAATATAAACACATTAGATATATATTCTCATACCAATATAATTCATCATTCTTTCTGAATATTTGAAACATAAATAGAAACTTTGATATGATGTAAATCATAATTCATTTCACACCATGAGAATGGGATAGATGTATTATTTTAAAGACAGGACTTTACTAGGAGTGTAATCTCTAACCTTTAGATTATGCTGATATCAAAGTAACATGTCATGTTATATAATTTCCATATAAGAGAATAATCACAAATATCAGTCTTTAATGATTTAGATTCACATGCATTGCTCATTAACTAATTTAAAAAACTATGAAGTTTTCAATGCATCTGTACAGTTTTTTTGTATGTTTGTTGCGTGATTGCTCCATCAATTCAGAATTTTAGATGAATCATAATTGTTCTATTAGGTCATATATAATTTGACATCGACGAGATTATCCCATGTAAATTTGTTAAGTGCTTTTTTTTATGGTAACGGAAAGCAAACAAGCAGACGGATTTCCTGATCGTAAGAAATACACATCGCCTATAGACACTAAAGGTGGAAATGGTGCATTGCCAACCTGAGGCTAGGATGGTAAGCCTCTTGCATGAGTAAATTTACTGGCTACCCTACCCTCTAAACTAGAACACGACAATGGCGAGCACTGCCACTATTGTGGCAGAAATAGGCAAACCAGTGGTACCAATCCGGGCGAGTCGTTGCATTACTCTACCACTTAGTAAATTTAAAATCAACAAAAACACTATTTACCTAGACAACACAGTGATAAAAATTGAAGTATTTTGCAGTTTTACTGATTTCAATAAATATTTTTATAATTTTGACATAGCTTATTTAAAATAGATATGTTCAAACATTCAAAAATGTATGCAGATTTGTATGTAACATACAAAAGTATTGTTTGATATGTATTTCTAACATAAAATAATAAAATTCTTATGTTAGTTATTTTGTGTAACATGCAGATATGTACTTAGCTGTAATTGTAAGAATTAAAATTCAACAAACTCTCTCATATGTTTTATAAATTTAATTGCTATTACAAGTGTTTTTTTTAGGTATTAACTTATATTTTCAAAACAATATGACAAATAGACAAGCTCGCATTTGACTCAGTAGGTTTTAGAACTTAATAACAATACAAAACAACAATTTAAAATAAATATTTTCTAATTTGCAAACTTTTATTTTGCTTTTTTAACTTACCAAGTGGCAGTGTCATTATGTTAGGTAATGGGCGGCTCATGTAGAACATAAAATGATACTGTGTGACAGTAATCAAAGTAAACCACCAGGCAAAAGAATTTCCAAATTGATTTTTTAACGCGTTTCTTAGGCGACTCCATGCTGCTATTACTGTCAGTGATAATATTAATCGAACTAAAATAAATAAATTCTTTTAAAATTTTACCCAAATGAGTACTACTTCATTAATTTTCATTCCTAAGATATATCTATACTAACCTACATATTGCATCCAAAATTTGTTTATTCCCAATAAATAAAAAGTTCCAACAATAGGTGAAGATAAAATAGAAATGACTAATGGTCCAATAAATGAGCGAGGTACAACGCCCGGAAACTCATTGTGATCATACTGGAAAAAATAGAACATTAATTTCGGCAGAGCGCAATTTCTAATCCGAATCCAAAATTAGATTTTCTTTTACCTCTGAAAGGTTATGTCTGTGATAGATAATATCATGAATAGCCTGTATATTAAAACTTTCCTCAACTTTGGTGAATGGACACAATAGTACATGTAAACTTGCAATAATATACAGTAGCTGAACCATTGTTTTAATTAAAAATCTACATTAAATGCAAAATAGTAGTTTCTGGCCATTTCACAGGTAAATTTCTGTTTTGATATTATATTATTGCCATTGACGTTGACAATTTTAAAATTGACAGTTAACATTGACATTTTAGATTTGGTAAAACTAGAGAAAAGTAACACGATCTTGGGTGTTAAATTGAAAAATTTGTTTTATTTTAATTTTATACTAGGTATATTCAAAAATTATTGAAAGTGACACACAAGTACCTATATTATAGGTATATTATAGGAAATGATCCATTGATAACCTTTGTCAGGATAGTAGAATTATTTACAATGCAGATCGGTGGATTATAGTGTAGTTAATTCGAGTAACATAGTTCGGTGATCGCACTAGATCATTTAGTAATGGATAAGCGACGCAGACAATCCTAACAAAAAATTCTGCCAATTTTGTTGCGGGGCAGGGTCACTATTACATTAAAACAAAGCACACATTTACTAAAATAATTTTCGTCATTACAAACTCACACTTATATGCAATTTATACACTGACTTATTTTTTGCACTACTACATAAACAATGTGTAATTATAAGGTAATAAGACACTCTAATACAAAGGAGAGGGGAAATTTGTGACTTTCTTTAGGGATATACTAGATTATACTCTATTGCTCAAAAAATAAAGACGAATGTTCCGCCTTCGAGCTATCATAATTTCATTATTTGAATATGAATCTTAAGACGTCTATTTAAA
Organism: Lasaia peninsularis; assembly: GCA_018236625.1. Classification (NCBI taxonomy): domain Eukaryota; kingdom Metazoa; phylum Arthropoda; class Insecta; order Lepidoptera; family Riodinidae; genus Lasaia; species Lasaia peninsularis. The sequence goes on from DVZL01001168.1 coordinate 17,986, forward strand.
GTATTCAATTGGTAAACTATAAATTTGCTAGACTCTTGTCAAGAGTATAATGTGTTATTGTCGAATTATTATTATTTGAGTATTGATCTTATTGCAGATCGTTAAGGTACGAAATAGATTGAAATCGAAAGAAATCGGTGACTGACAGGTGACTCGATTATTGTTGTCGATGATTATTAAACTCGATGTAAATCGATACTTACATATTTTGATTACGATATTTCGGAAAATTTAATTAAAATTGTAATATTACGTCAATTAAATAAAAAAATTGCTGAAAAATGAAAGGTAACTTCATCTTTTTGTAGATTTGAAGTGTTTGATCTTTTTCTTCTTCTCTCGATTTTATCGCACAAAATGGCATTTTTAACGGAGCGCTCACGGACGTCCTTTCAATGCTTCACCGTGTCATTTATGGGTTAAAATCGATCAGGCGAACAGTTTTTATAAACGCGTTAGATTATAATATGATCTCATATCTCGGCAGAAGGGAATGCGTACGTAAGGCTTATCCGGCTTATCCTGTACTAAATGATCTAAGGTTTCATCACATTCATAGACAAGATTAAGGAAGAAAATTGTTTTATATTTGATGGTTCAAAGAGCGAATGTGTTTTTTAATGTAATTTAACCAAACCTTACGAAAATGACAATTCCTATTATCTGCAGAGACAATTATAATTTTTCACAATTTACTTTGACAGTTATTTATTTGACAGTGACCTTAAAAGGTGTAGGTATACCATGAAATTTCACCAAATGCCGATGGACTTTAACAGATGCG
>DVZL01001169.1:0-18768 GCA_018236625.1 Lasaia peninsularis
GTGTGCTAGTATATCCACGACTCGTAAGTCCAGTAGATATACTAGAACACACCCACGATTAGCCAAGGTACTAGGTTACGAGACAAAAAATGCCTGTTAAGAAACCCACGGTTGAAGAATGCCACGTATCAAGGTGGTAAACGTGGAATTTTAGGTTCTGACGTGTTTTAGTGTCCGCACTCAAAGGGTAACAACATATCTCATGAACAATGTTAGCTAGAGTTGAAATTTTCACACATAATATATTACAGCTACCGCAATAACAAAAAATATTGAAAACAATAAAATAAGTATTTAAAGGATAACAACGAATGTAATTTTTATGCCTTTTCTAGAGATAATGATACTGAACCCTTCCCGAAAAAGTCCGACTCGCACTTGACACTTGAACTTTGATTTAAAACTTTCATTGTTTCTTTACCACCTTACGACATTAAGAGTTTTGTCATTGAAACCTATTATTTTAGTTACAGAGATGGGACAGTGCACCTCAAGGAGAGTGCGACATACACAAAGAACGCCCCCCTGACGTGGGAGCGCGACAGTTTCCCGGATCTGGTCGACACCAATGTCTGTTCCAAGGACAACATGCTCATCTCGGCACACAAATGTGTTTTGGCCGCCCGCCTCGAATACTTCCATGGGATGTTTATGCATTCTTGGACCGAGGTAAGGAAAATACTAAAGAAAATATACTTGTCATCTTTAAAAAACCCATTTCACACAATTCACATTATCTACACAAAATATGTAGGTATGTAATATTAGAATAACCGGTTTTTAATACATGTATACATACGTTTACAGGGCTCATACTTCATAGGTATACTGAAACAATATATTATGATGATATTATTATGATAATTTTTTTTTAATTTTTTGTCTATATGTCTGTTTGTTTATCTCTGATACGGCTGGAGTGATTTCAATGGGACTGACAGCTAATTTAATAAGGAACGGTAGACTACTTTTATTTTAGTAAATGTATAAAATAATCAAATAAAAACGCGGACAAAGTCGCGGGCACGGCTAATACCAAAATATTTTTTTGAATTTTTATCCGTCTGTCTGTTTGTTCCCGCTAATCTCTGAACAGGTGGACCGATTTTGATGGGACTTACACTGGCAGACAGCTGATGTAATAAGGAGTAGCTTAGGCTAGTTTTATTAAGTTAAATTCAAACGCGGACGAAGTCTCGGGCACGGCTAGCTAAATAGATAAAAGTTTATATCCGTTATCGCAAATATATCATATATTTTAATTAAGTACTCTGTCCTTGGTTTAGCTAAATTTTAGCATTAAAAAAAAATACCTTCTACTTTACTATAACAAACTACTTAAATAATAAAAGGAAAAGAGTTCATAGAACAGTTTCGTTCCACTGGAATCGAAGCTGGGACCTCTGTGTCAAAGTTGGACAGGCGACAGCCGTGCTGTTACACCACAAAGACGATACATATTCTTATACTATTCCAATATTGTTTCAGAGTAAACTATTATCAACGGTAACACTACCCATAAATCATGGCATACTTCTGCCTGTCATCAACTTTTTATACACCGATAAATGCCCAGAAATTGAAACATCCGATAGCATCGACTTCATTTGCAGCATGCTCATTGTATCCGACCAACTTTTCATAGGCAGACTTAGAGAAATGTGTGAAATATCTCTTTCCAACCTTTTGACTTTGAAAAACTGCACCGAGCTTTGCCAATTCGCTCATACGTATAACGCAACTCAACTCAAACAATGCTGCATGGAGTTTATATCCCTCAACATTTGCAATATCCTTGAAAACAGATCGCTGGATTTACTAGAGGATACACTCTTGGAAGACATTACGAAATATTACTGCAGGTTCAACCCAATCATGTCATCTAGAATTATAACCCCATTTTACAACTCCCCTGACGATTCCACTGTTGATGAATTCGCAAAGACAAATCCTGTAGATTTAGATTATGTAGATGAGGATGCTAAAAAAGATGACAGTATTGAAGTGACAAAAAAGAAAAAGCAGAAAAAGATAGAATATACTGAAAGTGAAAAGGCAAGAATGAGATATGAATCGGTCAGCTCTGTTACATCTTTAGATCTGTCTAATGATACATCTGGTGATGTAACTCTTTCTTTGAGCTCAATCTCGAAAGAGGATACAAAACCTAATAAGGATGTAGATAAATGGACTAAAGTTCCAACGTCACAGCAAAAACAACAGAAGGTTGTGCAAGCTCGTTTAAAAGCTATATCAACCGCAAAAGATATTTTAAATGAACCAGCAACGAGTTCATTTACAAAACTGACGAAAAATAATTCTTTTAGTGCCATTACACAAGAAACAAGATTGTCAGTTTCTCCCAAAGAATCAATTAACGTGCCTAACCAAAATGACAAAGTCTGGAATACTCAGGGTAATGATAACGTTTGGAACACTCAGGGTAATCTAGTTATTAACCATATTGGACCGAAATTGTCACAGAAACAAAGGAAGAAGTTAGCGTTAGAAAGTGACCAATCGGCTCGTCAAACGCTTGATAATTATTTAGCGGAGAAATTAAGTATTGGGAGTCCTCCAGAAAAGCCTAAAAATCCTTGGAAGATATGTGAAGCGCCTGTCGCTAGCAGCTCACCCAATAAACCGAAATCAATTGAATTTAATAAAATTCTTGCAGATCAGAAAAAGCAGAAGGACGACTTTTCTAGAATCATGACAAAACCGCTTACTCTGACTCAGGTAAAATAAAATTTTACTCAAATAAAATCGCGACTTCCTCTGTGTGAATTGTGGTTGGTTAAAATGTAGCCTGTGTGTTTTTCTGATATATAAGCTATATTACTATAAAATTTCGCGAAAATGCGTTCAGTAGTTTAACATTACATGTGGAATGAGATGTTCAGGAACTACAATGTAAACAAATTAGGAAATAACTGTTACCAAAATAAAGTGGCAAATAATGGGCAGGGTAGAGAAATATTAAAATTTAAGAGGTAAAGGCTAGAGTCTCGGAGCCTAGTAGTATGTGCCACTGGTAATCCAGGTTCAAACCATGCCAACAGCAACACAAAATGTACCAATGAGTTTTTTTTTAACTTAAGTACATTCTGAGTGTTCTTATGGTGAAGGACATCTTGAGAAAACCCGATATTTGTGCCTGATATGGCGACAGACTAGCCACCTGTCACATTATGGGGCCTATTGGGTGCAAATGTACCTCTGCCTGACAATATTTATATTTTTTCTATTTATTCCATTCAGGCTAATTCCTAGTGTAGGCAAAGTTTATAGTGTCACATTTCGTTCACACTTGCCTAGGTTAGTTATTGCATGCTTAGAATTAAAGTGACTTAACTCAAAGTTTGTATAATAATCGATCTTACCATTTCACTATAAATATAAATTTACATTGTAATTGTGTAGTCAAAAGGCTAAAATCAACAAATTTGCTTAAAACCAATTGTTTGTGAAACATGAAAGAGATATATCATGATACTTTCAATACTATAATTTTTTGAATTCAATCACTTTAATTCAAAGCGTGTGACATATACGCCTGTTTTGGGGATTTGTCTTATAGTCGAAGATCCGACTGCAAATTTATGTAGTTATTGAGTACACGCAAAAACCACATTTTTAGTTATATTTAAGATTATGCGGTCAGATTTAATTAGGCAACCATATGTCATAATAATGAGAAAAATATTAGCTTTAATTTGATATATAAAAGATCAGCATACGTTATGGCGGTATAAATATATCGAAATCATAACTGCTTATATCTGTCTGCAAAGAGGTGCTACAAAGTGCGCAACGGCAGCTACGATTTTTCTAAGTCTTTATAGCTATTTCCGTGAAAGGAACGATAATTTATTTCAATACCTGATAAATTAATTTTTCTCAAAAAATCAATTAACAATAACTTAATTAATAATAATAGTGGCAAATTTTGATTGGCAACCTGGTAGATATGTATTCTTCTGATCTTAAATATAAGTAAAAATGTGGTTTTAAGCATGTCCTTGATAACTACACCCGGATCTCGGGCTATTACATTTTCTAGTTGAAATCTTTTTCCAGCTTGAAGATAAGGCCATAGAAGAATTGGAGAGATTTTACAATATCAATGAAGTTGATGATGAAACAATAACCGTCAAAAGAATTGAACTTCAAGTGTCTTCACCGCAATGGATCCACACTGCCTCAAAGTGATATCTGTGTTATTTTATACATTTGACAAATTGTGATTTAAATACTATATTTTAATATATAATAAATGTTGATGAGATTTCACAGTATTTGTTGTTGTTATTGAACTAAAAAATATTTTACTTGCAACATAACTAAACTTCTTTCTAGTCCTGACCCTTATGAGAAATAACCGTACTGACAGCTGCTTATCCAATCTTTCATTCTACGTGTAAAAATACTGCAAATGAAACTATATATCTTCCCCGGGTTAGTCCGGGTCCTCTGTGTAGAATAGACCAACTGCCTTTCTATCATTACCAACATGACTACTGGTGGTAGAGTGCTGTGCGTCAACTCGCCCGGGTAGGGATCCATCACCTTACCTATAACTGCCACCATAATAACATTGTCATGTTCCGATCTTGAGGGTAGGATAGCTGGTAGACAAAAGGTCTATTAACCCGACCACAGGGTAGCTGCACATATACAACATCTATGGTGTCTATAGGCCACGGTTGTCTCTTACCATCAGGAGATTGCCTGTTCACTGACTTATATTATTACAGGTCGAATGAAAGTGAACAAAGTAAGAAATATCCTCAAATCTAACAAATAATATGTAACAAACTAGGCAGGGATGTAGGAATCAGATCAGTTTCTCAGAACAATGCCTATGGAAGACCCTAGTTAAGCATACTTACTTCATACATACACATAGCCACATAAAACACTTATGAGATAAGACAGCGAACAAGCACACTAGTACCTTGATGGTAAGAGACAACCGAGTCCTATAGATACCACAGATGTAGGTGTGTCACTGCCCTAATATACTTAGTTTTAATATAGTATCAGCATTAGTTTATCCGTGTGAATTAAATAATATTTAATACTTGATGAACTTATCGTAAATGAAACAAAACGTTTAATAACTACAGTAATTTATTAAACTATGACACTAAAATAACATTAATTTTTAGGAGGGAAAGATTTAAGTAATTGATTTACTTGTCTATGTGTCAGGGTTTTCTCACCGGGCACTAATATACCTTTTTTTCCCTGCTCGTTCTGTAACTTGGCTCTCTTACTAAACTCACTGTAACATCCTTGGAAAGCAGTGACTTCTTTTAAGCATTCCTCTTGGTTAAAATCATGTTTTTTAAAACAGGCGAACATCACTGCCATCTCTTGCATGCAGGCAGCTTCTTTGGTTTTGTCACCTTTACCAGATATTTCTTTCTTCAATTTCAAAGGCAATAACATTTGGAAAGGAATTGGTTCTCTTTGTGGTCTTCTTGCACTCCTATTGACAGGAGCAGAAAATAATAAAGAGCCTAATCGCATTTTATATTATTTATTAATATTTTATCTTAAAATATTTATTTCTAATTTACGTTTTTAAATAGATTAGTATGTTATTTTTGTAGGTTATTTTCATATTATGACATCGTTTTTTGACAAATGACAAGGAACAGATTACATTAAATTTAACTTTCAATTTGACTTTAAAGTAACACCTAATCGAGATAAACTCAGATGGATAATTATAAAACTGAAATAGGTATCATTTGTATGTCCAACATAAGGCTAAAAGTATATCTGGAGTAACAACAACCTTTCTCAACTAGGTAGTATTTTTCAAAACGGGACAACATCAAAACAAACTGGCCTTGTGAGAGTGAGATAGCCAGCCATATGTAAGATGTTTACTGTTGTGGATAGGTCATTGTTTCGAGTGTAACCTCCAGATAGTAAGTACCATTACCTTCATGGTATGGAGTATCTGAAAAAAAGGAAACGATGGTTTTTATGAAAGAAGTGTTCGATAAAAGATGTTAAATTGATGATGTTATTCGTAAATTATCCAATACTGGTAGGTACAAGAATCAGTCTTATACAATAGGTAGGTACTCATATTATAAGCAATTTTGGCTTAATAGCCATCACTTTCATTTATCTAAAATACTTATAATATGAAACGAAATACCTAGGAGGCACCTATCCATTTTAAATTTGTTCATGACAATACTTAATCTTCAATTGTATTGTAATTCAGTGACAGTGTCCAGCTCCAGTTCAAAAGGTAGGACAGCCTGTAGAACCTGGCACCCGGGATACGGGGTAATAATAGATTCTATAATATCTTCAGTGTCTGAACGCTACGACTGTATCAAGCGCCTGAAAAATCATGAGCTTGATGAACTATCTGAAGAGTCATCGTCTGTATCCAAATTGACAACAACATGTCCGCAATACTATACATCTCATAGGGCCAGCGGTCAGTAATAGCATTGACCAGCTGCTAGGCTCAGATTCTGCTCCCAAAGAGGACAGGCGTTATTGTGATTTTTAATATTATTTAAATTCTTTATTTCCGGGGTTAAATGTTTATGAAATGTATTATTGTTTTATATTGATTAATAAAAGTTAGCAATATAAGGAAAGAGATAATAATTTGCCCTAGACTACGATTACAGATTTGAACTATATCCTTCGTTTCCTACAGACGACGGCCGACGCTGTTGCGGATTCGTTTAGATATTACGAACAGACATACGATACGTACCTACGTACGGATAAGGTACCTATTCTACCAGTCTACCTGGTACCACCGCTATACCTATTCCTGTCACAATAGCATCAGTGCTCGGCGTTGTCGTGTTCTGGTTTGGAGGATAGGGTAGCCGGTAAACTTATTCACGCAAAAGGCTTACCATCTCAGACTCAGGTGGGCAACGCACCATTTCCACCTTTGATGTCTATAAGCGACGTGTATTTCTTACCACCAGTAAATCCGTCTGCCTTCCAATGTTATAAAAAATATCTTAAAGTACCTACCAATAATTTGAACCTCGGTAGCTACAGGCACAGCTAGAGGTACGCGCGTCGGATTACCATTTAGGTAGTCCAAGTTCGAACCGCGCCATGTACCAATGCGTTTTTCTAACTTATGTACATTTTCTGAATGCTCTTACGGTGAAGCAAAACATCTTGAGGAAACCTGGATTCATTGAGTTCGACCTAATTAAGGTTTGGGCCTAGTTTCCCTTCTGGATTGCAGAGGTCAGATGGCAGTGGCTTTGCGTAAAAACTGGTGTTCTAGTCAAATCTCCTAGATTAGGTAGCCGACCCCGATATCATCTGATATAATACGGGATGAAACTAAGCTGAGTGTAAGACGAGACCAATAATTTAAACGCTGTCAACATCATCTTATCGTTAATCCCGGTTGCTCGCCGCGCCCAAACGAGGGAACCCAGCTTTCCTACTTTTCCACCTCCACTTCGCACGGTCTAATCAAAACGCAGTGCGCACGAAAGGTTCCGTACCATTATCTATAAAAACTAATCAGGTTTATTGTATACTAGCGACCCGCCCCGGCTTCTCACGGGTATACTATACCCTCTCCTCTGATGGCGCCTGTTACGACTGTTAGCAGCGTAGGGTCCCGGGTTCAATTCTCAGGTCGGACAACTTTTCTTAAATGTTTTTCAGATTTTTCTGAATAAGCATTACATTGCCCGGTATTGGAATGTGCCCGAAATGGCGATAGGCTTGACATCTATCACATCAGGGCCCTAGTACCTTGGCTAATCGTGGATATACTGCACACCACTGCCTACACCTCCGGGGATAATAGGTGTGACGGTACTTTTTTTATATATACATGAAAACCTTCCTCTTGAATCTCTATTTATTTAGGAAAACCGCATCAAAATCCTTTTCGTGGTTTTAAAGATTTAAGCATAGGTACATAAGCATATAGGGACAGAGAAAGCGACTTTGTTTTATACTATGTAGTGAAGAGCGCTCTTTAAATATTTATTTTATTCTATTTTTAGTATTTTTTATTGTAGATTCATCATCTGTGAACATTTCAACTATTTTACTATCACGGTTCATGAGTTATAGCCTGGTGAAAAACAGACAGACGAACGGAGAGCGTAAAAGTAAAAGTGTTGCCTATTTCGAACACAATAGCGAACCGGTCAGTATGACATTCACCATGACAGTTAAGAATAACTGAAATCGTGTTGAACCCTAATCAAAATTAGATTAGGTGGGTTCTAACTGATATATTTTGGTATAATTAGTAAGTAATAATGTAAATTAAAACATCTGAATGATAAAAAACACAAAAAATAATAATATCAGTAATAATGTAAATGATAAAAAACTAAGAAATAAAATTACATATCTATCTATACGAATAAATAAAATTGGAGTGTCTGTATGTAATATTAAAATAACCGCTTTTTCTCAGTGCATATGTTTGCAATGTTCACATACCAAAATAACATTTTTTAGAATTTTTGTCATTCTGTCTGTCGGTCTGTTTGTACCCGCTCTGAAACGGGACGATTTTGATGGGACTTTCACTGGCAGGCAGCTAATGTAACGGCTATTTTTATTTTAGAAATGTATAAAAGAAATTAATTAAACAAAAATGCGGACGAGGTCGCGGGCACAGCTAGTTAGGATATAATCGTTGCAGGTGCGAAACGCTTTTTCCAAATTCCGCTGTTCCGGCGAACTTCGTCCCGTCCGGGTCATTTTTCAAATGTTTCAATAGGTAGGCACTTATTATTTATTCTATTTCGGTCTGCAATGAAACGGGAAACTAGGAACGCCACTGATCAGCATCCTCGTGTTTATGAATCATTATGCAAACAGCAGCTATTAACATGCGCCACGAGCTACCATTGTACTCACTTACATAAAGAAGTGCGTCACAGAAACGCTAATGATACCAATAATACAATAAACATTATCATTGATAAAAACTGCCATAAACTTTGTGATGTCGTAAATACCAGACGTTATTGCTACCTATCGTAATTATTGTAAAGTAATTTCTAATGTTCTATTAATGTTTTTATAATTAAGTACATTTAAATTGCCATAAAGGCACGCGTTTTTTTGCCCTTTTTATTAATCATACTCAAAGGGCAAAGGGTACCCTATTACTAAGACTCCACTGTCGGTTTGTCCGTCACCTGGCTGTACCAACCTCGTGTGTGATAGCTAGGCGGAAATTTTCAGTTACTTTCTAGTTTCTGTTGCTACAACAACAGCAGATACCTACTAAAAAAATAATAAATAAATATTTACGGGTGTCTCCTATGCGAGAAACGTTATTTTTTTGCCATTTTTATAAGTAGATTTACTAGCTGTGTCCGAGACTTCGTCCACGTTTTTATTTATGAAGTATTTTATACATTTTTAAAATATTTTTTAAAATAAAAGTAGCCTAAGCCGTTCCTTGTTACATCGGCTATCTGCCAAAATCGGTCAAAATCATTCAAAATCGGTCCAGCCTTTTCAGAGATTAGCGGGTAGGTACAAATAGACGGACAGACCGACAGACAAATACTCTAAAAATTGTTGTTTTTGTATATGTACTTTGTAAAAATACTTATGCATTAAAAAAACGATTAATTAATATTGCATCCCGACCCTCCAATTTTATTTATTTGTATAGACTGTACGAAATCCATATGCGAGTTAAACTCGCATTTGTTATTTAGTAAGACAGCAAACAGGTGGATGTCTAATGGTGAGATGGTTGGAGACGGTAGTCAGATGTGAGCTGAATAATGATTAGCCCGGATAGGTACCACCACCTTACAAAAACCTGCTGACATAGCGTCAGCGCTAACCAAGTTCAATAATCGTGAAAAACTGACTATTTTTTCTTTTTTCCCGCCAAAATTCTTACTGAGAATGAGTATGTAACTGTCACAACCGGACCAAATCCAAGGACGGTTGTAACACTCAAAAATGTTAAGTTGTAGTTATTTTTCGATATTTATTGTTCTCTGCTTCGTCCTCGCCTTATTCCATTTCTAAATTAGATGATATCGGGGTCGGTTACACAATCACTAGATTTTCGACGAACACCAATAATTCATTGAATTTCACTTCATTTAACCAAATATCTTCCCATATATTTTAGTCTGAATATACGTTACCTGCCCATTTAATTAAAACTGTAGAAGATTGAATTCTGTCCATTGAAAATATTTAAAAACAGGCAACAGAACACATCTCTATTTTATTTAGAATTTATGTCTGTCTGTCTGAATCCCGGTTGCTATTCACGCTAAAACTACTGAGCCGACCGTAACAAAATAGCCTATATTTTAATATTGGTTATAGGCTACTTTTTATCCCTTTTACTTAAGAGGGGTACTGTAGAAGCGGGAAAAAGGCCAAATTCTAAATTCGAAATTCTAAATTCAAGAACGCGCATTCCAATTTCTTTTGTTGTTTTTTCGTAAATATTTTACAGACTATATCGATTTTTTCCAAGTCGTAAGTCAGAAATTACAGCCATAACAACTCTCAACATAAATTGGTTGAATTACTTATCTAATAAGTTGAACTCTAATAAGTTGATTCGCGCTAAAACTAATAAAATTATCATAACTTAATTAATTTGGCTAGCGAGTAGGTTAAGTTTCGAGATAGTTTGAAGGTTCATGTAAGAAGTTGTTGTTGGAACGAGGATAAGTTTAAAATATAATTTTTTTCCAAGGTTCTGGAATTACCAACATAACCACTCTCATTCTAAATGGTCAGACTAAACCGAAACCCGAAAAGTACAGGCTCTTTTGAACGCATTGGTTATGTTTAACTTTATGTTTTTTTTATCGGATAAGACAGCGAACAGGCACACGGCTCTCCTGATGGTAACAGACAACCTCGACCTGTAGACACCATAGATATTGTAGGTGCGCCGCTATCCTGAGGTCGGGCTGTTAAGCCTTATGTGTAAGTCTACCGGCTACCCTACCCTCCGGACCGGAACACGACAATGACATTATGGCGGCAGAAGTAGGTAAGGCGGTGAATCCCTACCCGGACGTTGGTGCACAGCACTCTACCACCAGTGGTCATGTTGGTAGTGACCCAGTTAACCAATGCTTGCCTCTTACGAGCTGCCTGGTAAGAAGGCAAAAGGTCTATTCTACACAGAGGATCCGGACCAACACGGGGAATGTTATCAGGGAAGCTATATTAAGATAAATAAGAATAATTTATTTAGTTCACCAAATAACACATACTTAGAAAATATACGATCTCTGCTTCCTAAAAGAAGTAAATACCTGTGCTAAATTAACTGTACTAAATTGTGCAAGTGTCAGTGTTTATCCTAAAACAGTCACACTTGCACAATTTATGCACATCGCCATTTTGTAGACTGAATTGATGGAACTGTCTTAATTCTGTAAAACAATAAATTCGTCAAATCACATGTAATTGACAAACATGTGATTTGAGACTATTCTTATTTTAATTCCTGCTCTACGGAGAAGCAAAATTTCAACGTAGTTTAGCACAGTGGCTACAATGATGCCATTTTCCACCGGACGGGTAAAATAACTTTTACCAATAGATCATCGTTAGAATTATTGGGTATGAAGTCGCGCGCAGCGAGTAATTAATACTTCATTAATACTATTATGAGCTACATACAACAAATATTACATTGAAAATACATTTCTTATCTGTATATGTTAATAGTTATTTTCTGAAACCCTCATTTGTTTGTAGCCAAAGAAAGACGTGATAAAGAAGCCAAGCTTATATCAGCTAGCTAATCTAGAGAATTTGCCAAGGCCGCCGGTCTCTACACAGAGTGACTGTCATCTGGCCTCTGTTTCCTATATGGGAAACTAGGCCTAATTAGATTAGTTCGAATTCGAATACACCAATCCGAGTTTCCTTGCGATGTTCTCCTTCACCGGAAGAGAAGTCCGAAAAATCTAACCATTAGACCATAGGGACGCTGAGTCAATTATTGAATATTATAATTAAATCTTTTATACTTAAGAAATGAAAGAACGTATTTAGTCGTTTTCGTCCTTGGAAGTTTATCTTGTCCATTTTTTAAGCATCTGCAATATTATATTTCAGAACAAGGACACGATATTATGGCCTATTAAATAACTAGTCAGCTTATTATAATCACAATGATTATAATTGTAATAATAGAGACACGATAGGCATATTAATATATATAATATAATATGTAATTATACAAAAATAATAATTGCCAATATAAGTACTTTTCGTTTTCAAAATACAATAGATATCACTGTTATCGCAATTATCGCGCGAAGGTGACTTAACTCTGGGAATTGTATCTGGGAATTGTATTTATTATCTATTTATTAATCTCATCAATAACTTTGGCCACGTGCCAAAGTTAGAAGGAGGATCTCCTCTTAAACGCTTTTATTTAACTTGTATTATATGTATGTAACTATGTATGAATGTTCGAGTAGAATCTCGCAACTCAATTTTTAAGCAGAAATCTTCATCCGGTCAAGCTGAAATATTAGGAACACGTTTATTTTGGATGACAATACATGACGTCACTCTAAATTCAAAATGGCGGAACAACCAAGATGTTATATTAGTTATTTTGGATACATTCCAGCAATATGGGTATCAAATGAAAGGGTTTGCTTATGACAACTCTGAAATTAAAATTACATCACTTAAAATTCATATGGCTGAATATTAAAGATGGCGGACTAGTCATTTTTAATTAACCCCAAAAATATGGACATGAAATGAAAGGGGTTTCTGAGGCCAATTCGAAAAATAAAATGCTGTCACTTAAAACCAAAATAGAGGAACATCCAAAACGACGAACGAGTTATTTACAGTTAATTTCTACAATTTGAGTAATAATATAAATAGCAATGAGAAAGCTTTTTATTGTTTTGGTTTTACTTGACACTAAAACCAAAACAATAAAAACAAATTAAGAGTAAAAAATATTTTAAAATAAGTTTTTATATAATGCGATGAAATGAAAAAAAAACTTTTCCTTTTAAAATTTTGCTATTAGGTATTTCTTCATCATCACATCATCTTTTAGATCATTTAGTAAAAATGATCTAAGCATCATCTAAGCATATACACAATTTATCTATACAATTAATAAATAAAATAGTAGGGTCTGAATGTAATAATCGCTTATTACTAAATGTGTATGTATGTTTAGAAGGTAAGTACATTTACCAAAATAATATTTTTAACAATTGTTGACTGTCTGTCATTTCTGTCTATTTGTTTATACCCGCTAATCGCTGAAACGGTTGGGCCGATTTCTACGATTTCTGGCAGACAGTTGATGTAGTAAGGAAAACCTTAGTCTACTTTTATTTGAGAAATGTATAAAACAAAATAAATAAACCGGCGAACTAAGACGCGGGCACAGCTAGTACCTACCTATGTTATAAAAGCTTGCTCAAGATTTCAACTGTTTTATTTACTTTTAGAAAAAAAGCACTCTATTTAGTTTACTCAAGATTACTTATCATATTTAAGATAGTAACAAAATAGCATCCCTCTATCAATACGTAAGGCGGTGGATTTGCCCATATTGCATTCATTAAATCATTAACCTATGTTCCTTGTACGTTAAGCCTTGTACGGGATACAATATGGTATATTAGTCTATAAGTAATAATTTGTATAAAGACGTCAGATAGGCACATTCAGATGCAGATTTGGGCAATCATGGGCAGAAATATATAGATATATGCACTTACACCTTGTATTAGCACGTCAGACGTTGAATCTGCGCAAGCAGATACCAGTGGTAGAATGGGCGACTAATCTCACAACCTTCCGTCTTCAGCAGGGAGAGTGAAACCATGGGGTTTTAGTTGATACGAGGGAAAAAGGATACCATTAAAACCCAGGAGGATGCCACTAAAACCCAGGAGGATGGTTCTTCGTCCTTCCTTTTCTTTTTTTTGAAGTCAGTTAAAAAAGTGTACACATATTTACACTACAGTAGTTATCTGCCATATTTTAATTTCAGCGCTGGATAGTTGAAAAACCTAACATTTTTTTAAGTTTCAAGTCTCAATTTCAGGATTATCATTGTTGTTTTTGAAAGCAATAAGGAAATTCTCCCAGGTAAAGGAGGTTCCCTGTATCCGTCTATAGTACCTAAGCAGAAAATTTAATGTCTTGGGCAGTAAACGAAGAGCCTCAGACCTTATGTTTATTATGTAATAAAATAGAAGACATTTTGAAAAACAAGCCATCACAAGGCTCAACAAAACAATGGAGTAGGTATTTCCTGTAAAACTAACAATAGTAGAAGCTGATTAAACAGCTCTATAATTAGGTAAAAATAAGGAAATGAATTTCGATTATTATCATTTTTATATTGAAGTGTCATAAAACATTACTACTTTGTATCAGGCGTAATATAATTTCGTGGACGATAATGCAAAAATGAGATAATATTTTACTATAAATATGTTTTAAAATGTCGATTTACTCATAGGTACTTTTACGAGTCCAATAAGGTAAGTTTACTTAGAATTATAAAAAAAGAATAAACTTTTTATAAAGTTGTAAAGCTACGAAGTAGGGGCCGTATCTAATCATCAGTTCAAGTCATTCATCGACGGTATCTGAGCTGGTTACCACCGATATATTTTAAATATGGAGGTAACGAAGCAGGCATAAATCCTAATAATAACAAATCATCATCTTCACTTTCTAATGTCCTCATAATATTCCTTGCACTTAATGGAACTCAAGGTCCACTTAGGCACTAGCAATGTGAAAAAGATCACCGAAGTCATCATCATATACCTTATTTAAGTAACTTTTCTTCACTCTGCTGAAAGTAATTCAGCAAGCTTTCATTAAGCCGATATGGTTACAAAATCCATAGTTCCTCATTTTTATTTTCATGTCTTTTTAATCTTAGGTATATGATGTTAGAGATCTTGGCTTTTATGTAAAATTACCAGTGGCCTGTACGCAACAAAGAATTACATGAAGTTGTAAAATAATTAAATTTTCTTTCAGCTCAACAAAGATGAAATTCCTAGCAGTATTCGCCGTCGTCGTCGCCGTAGCTGCGGCTGACCTCCTCCTCCCCGTTGCTCCTGCAGCGGTCGGCCAGGAACAGGCTGAAATCATGGAAATCATCGCCGCCATCAACCACCCAAGCACTGACCCCGCCACCGCCGCCGCCCTCGAACAAATGCTCTTCGACTTACTCGGCCTGAACAAACCCGAAGAGATCGAAGTTGGACCCGCCATTGTTGACGAATACGAACCCATCTCCGTCGGACCCGCCATTGTTGACGGATACGAACCCATCTCAGTTGGACCCGCTATTGTTGACTTCCCCGTCGCCGCTGAAGTTGCTGCCGCACCAAGCTCTCCTTTGGTTCAGATCATCGTCAACGTTCAATCTGAGAGTCAAGCCGTCAACCCAGCCCCCGCCGTCGTTGAGGAAGCCCCCATTGTCCCCAGCCCAATCAACCCCAGCCCAGTGATCATTGTTGACCCAATGCCCGAGCCCGCTGTTATCCCACCCGCAATTCTGCCAACCCCCGTCATCGTCGAGGAACCCCAACCTGAGGCTGTCGTAGTTGGCACCCCAATCCTGCCAACCCCCGTCATCAATGTCCCAGAAACCCTCAACTAAGAACCCACGCATGGAGATAGTTTAATGATATGGAAATAAAGAGATATATAACAAAAATATTTTTTTTTAAATACGTATGTTATTTTTTATGGGATAAGGAAGCGAACACAGTACACGGGTCTCCCGATGGTAAGAGACAACCGTGACCTTTAGACACCATAGGTGTTGTAGGTGCGTCGCTGTCCTGTGGCCGGGGTGTCAGGCCTGGTGTGCAAGTCAACCGGGTACCATTCCGGACCGGAACACGACATTGTCCTTATGACGGTAGGAATAGGTAAAGCGGTGGCTCCCTACCCGGACGAGTTGCTGCACAGCACTCTACCACCATTGGTCTTGTTGGAAATGACCTTGATAACCTATGCTCGCCTCTTACGAGCTTCCTGGTAGGAAGGCAGATGGTCTATTGTACACAGAGGACCCAAACAAGAAAAAAATTTAATAGTACTACAAAAACCCTTGCCCCCAGTTTCAAGTGAACAAGAGACTTACGCAATAGAAGAGAAAAAAGCGGGAAAATATTTTATTTTACATACTTTACGAGCGGTTTTTGTCACACATCTATACAATTCTAAAATTTACCACCGAATTGGAACAAATAAAGCATAATGAAATAAAACCGGCCAAGTTGCGATTAGGCCTTGCGCACGAAGGATCCGTGCTATTACCTATAAAAACGGCAAAAAAACGTTTGTTGTACGAGATATAGTGTTTATTTTATTCCTTTTTCAGTATGTTTATTGTTATAGCGGCAACAGAAATACATTGTATGTGAAAATTACCACTATCTAACAAATCACGATCCATGGGATACAGCGTGGTGACACTCAGACAGACGCAAAGCGGATTCTTATAGTAGGGGAGCCCAAAAAGGGATTTGTATTACGGTAGTAACTGGGGCGCGTCAGGTTATAATATGGTAGATACCTACCTTGTGTCATCGTTAAGTACCCCAATTCGGCTGGAATCTTAGAATTCAATGTTGAAATAGATATTCACCCGATTAAGCTGAAATTTTATATACGCGTTTAGTTTGGATGATAATGCACGATAAGGTACATGACATATTCTAAAACCCAATATGGCGGACCTGCCAAGATGGCGGAATAGTTCTTTTTATAGCACTTCTACAATATGGGTATCAAATGAAAGGGCTCGTTGAGAGCAACTAGAAAAATAATAAAAGCTTTTTCTAAAAAGTTATTTTTTTTGCTTTTAATTTATTTCTATTGGCTTTTATAAATTTTGAAGTTGGTTGTAAATTCATAAGTTCAAATTCCAAAACCATATAATCCTGAAAGATTCGAATCATCGTGAATAGCAGTTGCTAGCGCGCAAGGTCACGATACTAGTGACCAAAAAACCAAAGTTTAGCCCATTGGCATAACTATACCGTACGAGGCCCGTGGCAAATTCATGGGATGGGCCCCCTCCCCCATATATAAAAAAGCTGAATCAACAATAATAATATTTTTTTATTTTATAATACTTATTTATACACTTTTATTTGTAAGAGTACTATAACAAATCACTACGTTAAGTCGGTACATACATACAAACTTTATAATTATTCTTAAGTATTTGATTTTCTGGTAATTCCCTTTAAATTAAAAGGACCAAATTTAAATTACAGTCAGCATCTCATTGATAAGGGCACACAGGTAGTCAAAATGATTTGAAAAACAAAAAAGCAATTTGTGTATTATCGCAGTCCGAATAATTATAAGCCGGAAGGGGCCCGTGGCATTATGCCGACTTTCCACCCTGTAGTTACGCCACTGATTCAGCCCAATGTTCTATATTTTCAAAGTGGTTGTCATCTAACCTTAGATCATTTAGTAAATGATCTAAGCATCTAACCAAAATACAATTCAGAAACTAGATATACTAATACACAATTACCTTAGAAGTTAGTCTTAATAAGGACTAATTTTACCAAAATATTTTTCGAGACAAAAAACAATAAAGTACTTGCGTAAAATTATTATTATAACTAATTTCTATATAATATGAAAGAAAGTTGTGTTAGTTTCACTATTTTATAACTCAAGAACGACTAAACTGGTTTGGCAAAAAATTAGTGGTGAGATAGATTAGAACCGGGACAGGAATATAGGATACTTTCTACCCCGTTTCGTTTTCATGGAATTTTATGTGCATATCGGATATGTCTGAGAATTCTATCAACGTCTATTTTTCATACCCCTAAGTGAGAGCGGTACGAAGTGCGCCGGAGCAGCTAGTAATAGAATACAATGTAAAAAGAATAACATTTTTACTGTTTTCTTCAACACTCAAACCGTAAAAACGGTTTAGTAGTACCCTAAGGTAGGGTAGGTTCGGGGTACTACGTCTGTCCACCTGTCTGTCCCCAGGCCGGCAGACAATATAATAGCAAAAACTAAAAACAAAGATATAAATGATGCTCATACAACAAACATGTTTCTTTGCCATTTTTTTATAGATAGTGATAATAGATAATTCACCGTGTGCCAGGCCGACTCGCACTTGGCCGGTTTTATTTTATTATGCTTTATTTGTCAATTTTTTTGTAAGCAATGGTTACTATTTTTTGTAGTTTTAGGAATTTGATTTTTTTTCAATGTAAAATTGTTAATATATTAGATTAAAATAAGTTACTTTAATAGAAAAGCTGAAATAAAAATAATAATTATATAATTATTATATTAAATAATTTATTAATAATTATAAACATGAATAAGTTGTTTAAATATTTTATTATAATTATTAAAATTATACATTAAGAAAATGTATACCTACTTCTTTTGAAGATAAATTCATTAATATATTCCGCCTATGTCTTTTTCAAGGTGTCATATAATATTAATTCTATGCAAAAAATATTATGCGCAGCTTAAACCTTTTTTTGCTTTTTCTTACTGCCAGAATTATTCTTAAAATAATATAAAATTATGGAGAATAATGGGTTATCCTAAACTATATATATATGCATAATATTTTTGCACACAATTTAAAGAAATATATATATGTCGCCTGTTAAGACCCGGGTTCAATTCCCGGGTCGGGCAACTTTTCTTAAATGTTTTTCAGATTTTTCTGAATAAGCATTTCATTGCCCG
>DVZL01001170.1:0-18766 GCA_018236625.1 Lasaia peninsularis
AATTTCAGCTTAATCGGGTGAAGATATCTACTTCAAAATGGAATTCTAAGATTCCACCCGAACATACATACTTACATACATACAATGCAAGTTAAATAAAAAAAGCTTTTAAAAATAGACAAATGCCTGGCGCCGTTGGGAATCGAACCCGAGCTTTGCGGTTGGTCTGTGGCGTTAGGCGTATACGCTAACGCTTCTACTAACGAGGCGATCCTGTCTGTCCGTCAGTTACGTCTTTCCGTTTCGTAACCCATAATGGATTTTCCGGCCGCTTCCTGGTATGTGAGTTGTAATTGAATAACTTGCCCTAGTTCTAATGCTATATTGTCTGTTATCTATTGTACGCCCAAGCGCTCGGCGTTTGGCTAGTATTCGATCGCCTCGTTGGCTAGCGTACACGCGTAACCACATCGACTAACCGCGAGGCTCGGGTTCGATCCCGACGGGATCAGACATTTGTGTGATGAACATATTTAGATGTTTGTATTTCCGGGTCTGGGTGTTTATTAAGTTTATTTTTGTATTATTTAAGTATTAGTATAGAATTAGTATCGTTGTCTAACACCCATAACACAAGCATGTAATTTGCATAATTTGGGGTTAGATCAATTTGCGTAATTTGTCCAGTAATATTTATCATTTACCCGCGACACCCAGGGTCAAATAATGTGGTTTAATTACTACCAAAAGCAGTGACATTTAGAGAGTGATAAATATGGAGATAACATGTAGAAATTCGATACTCTCTGCCTACACCGCCAGAGACTTGGCGTGAAAATATACAGGTGTATCTTATATTAATTTAATTATTTATTTTCAAAATGATGTATCCTACTAACATAAACACGAAAGTTTGTAAGTGTGGATTAATGTATGTTTAGATATTTACACTTTCACGAAAAAACTACTGTACGGATTTGGATGAAAATTTACAGTAAGATAGCTTATACACAAGGATAAAACATAGACTTTTTTACCGATTACATTAAGAAGCGGGTATGTTTTTTCGCAATAAGTATTATAAGTCGGAAAAAGTGACTTTATCAACCTCACAAACCTGACAGAAAGAGAGATTCCCTAATATTATGGATTCGGCAGATTTTTGTTAGGAGTGTCACCTCCAGAACCTCTAGCTTCTTGATTAAAAGTAATATTTGCATTTTCTTAATACCTTATTTTTTATTTAGGGTGTTGAATTATTTGCATGTAATTATAAGTACTCGTAAATATAGCTTCGACAAAGCTCGGTAAATTTAAACGCAATAAAACTGCTAAATAACATAGATTTATTACAACAAAATAGGTACTCACTTAGCGTACCGATTACATACACCTAGCCAAAAAACCCAGCCAAGTGCGAGTCGGACTTGCGTACGAAGGGTACCATTATCAATAAAATACGTTTGTTGTATAGGAGAACCCTTTGTATATTTATTTTACTCTGTTTTTAGTTTGTGAAAATTTCAATTATCTGGCTATCACGGTTCATGAGATGCAGCCTCTTAATAGACGAACAGACAGACGTATTAGTGACAAGGTTCCGTTATTAGTTTTTACCCTTTTGGGTACGGAATCTTAAAAAATATAAATTTCGGGCGGCAAAAATCGCTTTGTCGTTCGTAATGTTTATGTAAAGGACATCGTATGTTTGGTTGTTTCTAATACGTCCAAAGGAAAATAGGACCGCGCACGCCAATCACGTTTCTTGTATGGGAGCCCTCTTAAACATATTCTTAATTGTTTTTTTTATATTTGGTGTAACTGGCAACAGACTGGCAACTTTGAAAATCTCGGCTGTTAATTATTCATTTTATAGATTGCTAATAAGTTTTTATGGACATAATTAAAGCATTTCTTTCCTAAGTTCCTTAAAATTTACTTATTTTTTTCCCCTAAAACCTTTCCTCAAAATTCATCAAACACAGCAAAAATAAATCAACCAAATCGGCCCAGCCATTCTCGAGTTTTGCGGTTTTTATTGATATACGAAACTTAACTCGCACTTGGCTGTTTTTTTTATAAACCATCTTTACAATTTTAAAAGACAATTTGAATTTACAATGAAAGTTAGACAAAAGGTTCAAAATTTCTCTTTTATCTTAATGACGAGTTCGCTTCACCCTCTGGTGGTTTTCGATGTTTTTATGTGTCCAATTAGTATGTACCTTTTTCTCACTACTGTCGTAGATTTTTTATTAAAACCAACAAATATTTAATCAAAAATTAACATAAAAAACTCAATTTCTATTTATTCTTCAATTTACAAAGCGTTCTCCATTAATTTTTCAATTTACAGAATTTTTTCCAATAATTCCTCAATTTACAGGATTCCTTCACTTAAATTTCATAATTTACAGAATTCCCCTATTAAATTGTAAATAAAAATCTACAATTGTCAAAATTATTTAAATAATATCATCAAACCAGCTATTGACATTACATAGTACATTACATTCCATATATACAATATTTCAGGTAAAATATTATATAGACAATTCAGTCTTTTCAGTTTACTGCTAGTTAATATGTATCATAAATCATAATACAGGTTAATTAAAAACATGTATATTTTTTACTATTCATATTTCACACACTTTGAATAACGCAGGAATACGGATAGTATTTAAATAGATTTTATTTAGTGGCTTACTGGACATTAAGCGCTTGTTATTTAATATTAACATATATCTTGAAATGTTCGAGCAAGTAGGATGTATAACTCATTTAATTATTTATAAATAATCATGAGAAGACGAAAAACTCAGTGAGAAAAGGAAGAACAAACAAATTAATAAACATAGAAAAATCCCAAAACCATGTTTTGAGCTCACAAACGTTACTATGTTAATTATTTGATTTGGGATATCTTTATTGTAATCTTATACATAGATATTTAATGATATTATGATATATGTATCATTAAATTTTATTGTGAGAGCATATGAGGGAAGAAAGGATAAAAATGGAAAAATTCGTAATAGAGATCGCTATTTTAAAATACTACAAGGATCTAATGACGTCGAGGTTAAATGTACGTGTGTATGTTTCTATTGTGAACCGCTTCCCATGAGCTGTTAAAAATATATGTAATTACACGGTCTTTTTTGTCGAGTCTCTTTGTAGTTGGCGGGAAAATTGTCTTTTAGATAAAAAGTATGTTTTTTAATTTAATATATCTCTTGGCATTAATAGGCTTAAGTTTTTGTGCCAGGATGGAATTATCTGGTGATGTAAATTTTGAAATACTTCTATTTAATCAGATGATCAGTCTGCGTGGTACCTCCCGCCAATGGCTGGTTATATTTATACTTTTTGACTGATTGTCGTGTTCAAGTTTGAATGGAAAGAAAAAATTTAAACTGATACTTCTTGCGATAAAAAAATAGATTTATTTATTTACTTTCCTGTACCAAAAAAGGGACTAATATATCGCTTTTGACTAGTTTTGTACCTATTTAGTCAGTTCATCTACCAAGATCCTAATGTTACACTACCAATTCCTCGCCAACTAAGTAAGTTTACAGGCTATCGTAACCTCCAAACCGAACATTTGTTTTACAACGCCACATTTGGGATAATTCCCAATGTGGCGTCTAGAGGAACTAACCTGCACTAATATTGTAAACAGGAAAGATTTGATTGATTGTTTGTTTGTACTCAATGAGCTCCGAATCAACTGGACCGATTTGGACAATTTTTTTGCCATTAGAAGCCGACTCTATCTCCGATGAATATAGTTGTTGTATTCAACGGGTTCTTAGTTATTCATGTAACTTCTAAACGGCTGTACCGATTAGGTTGAATTTTTTCGATTTTTAAGAAATTAAAAAAAAAGTAGGTACAATTGGACCCGGCAGATGGCGCTGATCTCGGAATGTCAACTACTAAATTACTTGAAATTTTGTATGTGTATTTTCATAGTTATTCAGACACGAATGTAGTATAGATACCTATATATAAATAAAATTGAATCGCCGTAATATTGGGCCGAATAGCTAGTATCAATCAAAAAGTAATATCAAAATTTCCCACTATAAAAATACATGAGACATCTCAAAGTATGTCATGTTTTATTCCAACGATACACAGTCTAACACGATCGTAGATTATAAAAACACGAAGAAATTAGCGGCGGCCATTGTTGTGGAGGTTCTCAAAGTTTTCATGGAGCTGTTACGCATTGTGTGGTGTTTTGTAAAGAAAATAAAGAATAGCGTATTGTGTTAGACAATAGTCTAGTGCGCTCTGTGGTGATACGCTTTTCCGTGTTCGGCCATTTTGTTACGGTAAGAAACCTTGTTAGGGTTCATTCTATCTAGATACGATGTTTTCAACATTTTTGCTTTGTAAAAAATAAAGAAATAAATGTCGTCACGCACTTATCATCATAGACAATATGTGAGCACCCACGATAAGCCATTTAGGTTCTATGAATATCTGCAAAAAGTCCAATCTCAGACAACGTGAAATTTTTCAAACAAACTCAAGAAACTAATAAGAACAAGTTGTCCTATCCGGGAATCGAACCCGAGTCCCCGGGCGCGAATTAAATCTCAGTTAATTTAAAAAAAATACAGACGATGCATAAATTATTGACATCATTACATACAGTATTTGAGAGGATGGACAACAAATGTTTGACATGTAGGTACTAATCATTTATTGAAAATAATTAATTATTCATAATTATTTATTCATCTATTTTTCATTATTTTGGAGTTTGGCGAAGAAAAATCCTACGAATCAAAAACCATGAAAAATGGTCCAGTAGATTTTCGAGACTGTTTGTACTTAGATTAGTTTTACTATTGAAATAGATAGTACTTATCTGAACGTATTGACATCGTAATAATACGTATTCCTGAAAAGTGCATTTTACTACAATTTGATGCTAGATGGCGCTAACCGTTATTCCATCGCGGAATCTTACAATTACCAGAGCAAAGTCGAATATGTCGTATATGTACGTTATTTTTTTTCTCTTTCATATTTTGTTCGTCTATAAATTAAACATCTCGACTTTGTTTTACAAAAAATTCCTTTGTTTCTGTAAACTGCTCATTTTTTATACTTTACCAAGGTAAACAAGCATACGAATTTCCTGGTGGTAAAAAAACAAGTCGTTGCCCCAAGATGCCAATGCAGACTCTTGCAGGAGTTCACTAACCAGAGTTTACTAATGCGTAGGTACAGTTTACGATATGGCGACGGACTTGCCATCCGTCACATCATGGGACCTAATATCTTCGCTTGATCGTGAATGCATATGTAACACTACTTCGGGAATATGGGAGTGACGATATTTATTTTATTTTTAAATTATTTTCTTATTTATTTTATTTTTTATTATGTCTTAAATAAAAAAAGAAAAAGCAAAGGCGGTATCAATCTGGGCCTAACTTCAGTCTTCAGCTAACTTAATTACTATAATTTTCAATTAGCGAGTGATAAATTCGACGCATCCCTACGGAAAATACCATTATAATATTACGTCCATATATCAATATAGGTTGGCAGAGGTACACACTTCATAATCATCATCAGCAGCTTATCTTATTCCACTGCTGGACATAGACCTCTTCCAAAGTGCGATTAACTCGATCTCCCGTTTTCACCA
Organism: Lasaia peninsularis; assembly: GCA_018236625.1. Classification (NCBI taxonomy): domain Eukaryota; kingdom Metazoa; phylum Arthropoda; class Insecta; order Lepidoptera; family Riodinidae; genus Lasaia; species Lasaia peninsularis. The sequence continues at coordinate 5,618 of DVZL01001170.1, forward strand.
GCGATTCACTACCAGCTACTACACTATTTAAGTTGTCGGTTCACCTGGCCGAAGGGCGCTTAATGCTACGCTTACCAAGACGCGGTCTCCATTCGAGAATCCGTTTACTCCACCGACCATCGCTTCTACTATATATATCACCAGCATACTGCCACTTCAGCTCGCTACATCTTTGGACTATATCAGTCACTTTGGTCTCCTACCTGATAATTTCGTTCAGGACGTTGTCCCGAAGCAAGATACCAATTGACCTTTCCATAGCTCGCTAAGTGACATGTAGTCGGTGGGCTAGTTTCACCGGCAGTTAGGTCTATTAACTGTTAGGACACATTGGTTGAATATCTTGGTCTTTAGGCATTGTGGAACAGATGATTCGAGGATGTGACGCAGCTTACCTAGCCTAGATAGACTCTTCTCTTGATTTCACCCTCAAAGTTGTCTTTACCCGACCGCAACATTTGTCCGAGGTAAATATACTCCTGGACAACTTCGAAGGCTACACCAACGACATGAATTCGATCGGAAATGATAAAGTCATTGAACATGACCTTGTCGTTGTCCAAATTCATTGAGAGGCGGACACGTCTTGAAGCAGCATTGAGAGTGGTCGAATTTTTCTGCTCATCTTGCGACGATTCTGCCATTAAGACTATGTCAACGGCAAAGCGAAGATCGTCCTCCAACGCATTGGTTGGAGCTTCGGAGATATCACATCACCCTGCCTCACCACTTAAGCAACTAGATGGGTCTTGAACGGTGTTTTTGGACATGAACGGAAAATGTCGCCATTTTGTACAAATTTCTCAGCACCTTCACATATATCCAGTCGACTTGACATCGCTGACATCAGGACCCACGACTATGACCACAGAGACGATATGATAAACGAGACACCAAATATGTATAACTAACTAACTTGGAAGAATCCTACCTTCACAATGTTTGAATAAAAGTTAGTACGACACGATTGTTATTGTTATACATAATATACTTGTATATGTATAACACCGGTGGTATTAAATTTAGATCGCACGTTAATTGTTAGACGGAAAACGCCGCAAAATATTATATGTAAGTTTCCTTTGAGGATGTAAACACTGATTAGCAGTAATTAGCACATACTTGGGAAGTTAATTTGTTCCACTTTGAATATGAAGTATATCCATCAGATTCACATAAACATCTTTACGCCGTGTCCCTAGCGGGGTTGCCTGAGAGAATCGAGTGTCAAGTATTACGATCCCTACGAAGTTGCCTATGTTCCTCCACATTAATAATTACTCTCTTCAAATAAACATGCCGGTTTTGAAGACTCTCGACACCATATGGTCGTGGAATATTAACGTCTCCTTGGTATGTACCTATAGCTATAACAATCGCATTGTATCTGTTTTGCCCGTCTTCGTTCTCTCCATTTGTCTGAACCATCGGAACATGCCCTTTCTCATTTTTAAACCGATACTCTCTTTCAATCCCCCTCTTTCTCTGATCTCACTGCGGTCACAATCATTACGGTTCATAATGTGGTTCTCGAGTGCATGCTTTTCGACCGCGTTTTTCCTACTTTCATCCATAGGATCTAGATTTATTTATTCACAAAGATCATACAAGTGGTGCTTGTACAAAATGGTTATTTAAAAATATCAAAATTACTACTACTAGTAATTAAAAAAGAAACCAAACGAGTGCCTCTGTGGTGTGACGGCTGTTGTCTATTAAGACCGTTAACTGCGTGGGGTCCCGGGTTCAATTCCCAGGTTGGGCAACTTTTCTCAAATGTTTTTTCAGATTATTCTGAGTAAGCATTACATCGCCCGGGGTCGGAATGTGCCCGAAGTGGCGATAGGCTAACCATTCAATCGAATTGTATTAACTCCTCTTTTTTGTAGAAATGTGTATTTCTTATCATAAAAAACTGAAACTATTTATAAATCGGAGAATGGCTGAACCGATTTGGCTAATAATTCGTGGAAAGGTAGCTTAGAACTAGGAGGTAGCTTAGACATAGGATACTTTTTATCTCGGTTCGTTCTGTTCTGTTGTCATGAAATTTTGTGCGCGTATCGGTCTGCAATTTTTGGGGTTCCGTACCGAAAGGGTAAAAAACGAAACCATATTACTAAGACTTCGCTGTCCGTCTGTCTGTCTGTCACCTGGCTGTATTTCATGAATCGTGATACCTAGACAGTTGAAATTTTGATGATGTATTTCCTTTGCCGCTATAACAACAAAATACTAAAAACTGAATAAACAAAATATATAAAGGTTGCTCCCATACAACAAACGTAATTTTTGCCGCTTTCATAGATAATGGTGATAGCTTGATTTTCACAGATAATGTTTTTCTGTTGCTGCTATGATAAAAAATACTAAAAATAGAATAAAATAAGTGAATAAGAGTGCTCCCGTACTAAAAAACGTATTTTTTTTACCGTTTTTTATAGATAATGGTACGGGACCCTTCGTGCGCGAGTTCCACTCGCACTTAACGGATTTTTCATTCCCCTGAATACGGGAGGTACGAAGCTCGCCGGGACAGCTAGTATATCATAAAAAACATACATTCAACTCATGTTTCCAGAATGACAGACTTTAAAATTACAGCAATCTTCACTGGACTTTGTCTATTGTTGTATTTTATCCATGAAGGTATTTTATACAACATAGACCTATGATGTTGTAGTTACATTGACAATAGGTTGGGATGACAATTGTTTGCGTAGGTTTTCTGGCTACCTTTCCACAGATTTCGGGAGATTCTTTTAGAGTATTAAATTCTCCTACAGGTTCATCATCTCTCGTGTTGAAACTTACTTTAGGTTTCCCATCAAACGTCCTTTTATTGGATGTCAACGGGTCTATGACCCTTTAATAACCCACATAGACGTCCCCCAATACACTGATAAGTGATCTCAACGTAAATTGCTTATCAGGGCTGTCTAAACCGCAGCCTGCATGCAATCGTGTTGAAAAATAAATAATCTTCATATTATATTACCCTGTTATAACCAGTTTACGAATATCTATACAAATAAATAAAATTCGAGTGTCTGTATGTAATATTAAAATAACAAATTTTTACTAAATGCATATGTAAGTACTTACGTTTTCAAGGTACTTACATAAAATATTGAAACAATATTTTTTTAGAATTTTTGTCTATCTGTCTGCCTCCGTGCCTGTATCTCTGCTTGTACCTGCGAATCCCTGAAACGGAACTTTCTGTGGTAGACACCTGATATGATAAGGAAGAATTAAATTTTAGGAATGTATTAAATAAAAGAATAAAATAAAAACGCGGACGATGTCGAGAGGCACAGCCAGTCTACAATATTTTCTAATGTCGGCCTTAGGCTTAAACTTTCCACTTTCAAATAACAGAGGCAAATTGAGTGGACTGGGGAAAAATGAGGTAGGTAATCTTCATAGTATTCGATTCAGGAAAATCTCCATGCGTGTTTTAAGAATAATCGAATACAAAAATATCGAAACTCTTGGACTTTCGATATTTTTCGATATTTACGCACGTGCATGCGTGCGTGTGTACATATGTAACTTTCTCAATCTCTTTGGGGATAAGGGCGTGGTGTTATTTTGTGGAAGCAAGTTGAGCAGCCCTGCAATAAAATACGATCTCGCATTGTATTCGATCTCCGATATGAAGTGCGCCTGAGTCATGCGCTCGAAATATTCGTCGACAAACTCCGGTAGTGTCGGAAATAGCACTCTGTCTGCTATTTTTAAACGCACTTTTTTTATCTTGATGTATGTGTTTTTGTGAAGGTTCTAACGTTTGTTTCCTGTGTGTTCCGAATTTTTCATTTATATCTTGTGATTTTCAATAATCCTTTGGCGTAGGGACATACTAAACTCATAATATGCTCTAGCTGTGTTCAGCGGTTAGACAACTGTATATCGTAACCCTGTTTTAATATTTAAAACATAATATATAATGATGTTTTACAATAACACCGTTAATTATATACCTAGTATCAACTTAAAGAAATTGTTTACCTAGATATCAACATAATGAGATTGAATTCTGTTTTTTGCAGTTTGCGTTTAAATTGGTTATACATTTCCCCGTGTTGGTCCGGGTCCTCTTTGTAGAATTATAGACAAATTGCTTTCCTACTAGGCAGCTCGTAAGAGGCGAACACACGTTAATTGGGTCACTTCCAATATGACCACTGATGGAAGAGTCCTGTGCAGCAACTCCCCCGTAGGGTAGCCGGTAGACATGCACATAAAGTTTAACAGCCCGACCACAGGGCAGCGGCGCATCTACAGGAACTATGGTGTCTATAGGTCACGGTTGTCAGGAGACTCGTACGCTTGTTTTGCTCTAATACCAAAAAAAACCTACAGAAATGTAAGAAATCTGGTCAAAATTTTTGTAAACGGTGATTTTGAATTCTAAGGGCACAGAATGATATTACTCTACCGGTTAGCAATGACAGAAACATAAATCTTTCAAACTTCAAAATCATAATTTAAATAATAAGCATGTTATGGGAAAAAAGATGCGATATAAGAATCTTTAAACTCCATTCACCAAAAAACTACTTTTTTGGATTGTGCCCTTATATTACTGAGATTGCGATATCTGTATTTAAAAACTATTTTTCATCCCTTCGTGCGGAATGTGGCTACGTATTTTCCCCGCTGCGTTAAACGTAATTGTCACTTTCTATCTTCGTCGAGCAGAAAAGGTAATTCGACTGGATGAAAAAGACTTGCCTAATTTGATGCTACCGCTCTGCCTTTACGTGCTAAGTCAGAAGAAGCTTGAGGTCCCAGCTTCAAATTAGTTAAGCAATGTATAATTTCACAAAACACTAAAACCTTTTACATAAAATTATTAACATTAGCCGACCGTTTTCGCTTACTACAATAATAATAATCTAAGATGTACAACTGTTTCGTGAAAATATTAACAATTAAGTTCTTTCTAGTGTCAATCATATACAGCATTAATATATTTGCAATTATCTGAGGGTGGTATCAAGAGTCTTTGAAACCGGCGTGTCTGAATGACGAGAGTAATGAATGGCGAGGAAACTAGGCAAGTTTGTAGTACTCTGCCTACCCGCAAGGGACCTGGCTTGATGAAATGTATTTCTTACTATCGGGAAATTCGTCTGTGCCTTGGGCTTTCAATAAAAAAAAGACTCGTTGTAATAAAATTAAAACTGTTCGCATAATGTACTTCAGACGCTATCTTTAAATTCGGTCGTAACATTTTATAACGGCCAAAAAGGTTATCGCATTCGTGCTATTTTTTGGCGAACTCGAAAATAGCATGTAATTAACGATCTGTATCTGTACTTTGTTAAACAGTACTTTTAAAATGTACGTTAAATTGCACTAACGATGATAGCAGAGTTCTTATGCGGCTTAATAAGTATGTATAAGTTCAGTAATTAACGACTGGAAAGTAGTTTCTTATGTCTACCCTTAACTAACAAAATAAAATGTGAATATTTGGTATGTAAATTTTTGTTTAGTACCAAAGTTAAATTAAAGTTAAAATTATAGTTATCATAACTATTAACTGTAATTATATTACTAGAAATGTTAGTTCCACCTTTGTTTACTTATTGTGCAAATTTCTACACAGAATATTCATTGAGTATTAATCTAAAATACTTCACTGCTTTCAAGTATTGTTTCGCCTTGACGATATTAGATCACATGATGTGACCCCATAATGCAACGACAAAAGGATTTACCGTTATCTTATGGGGCACAAATCCCAGATTTACACACTATGGTTTCCTTAACCGTAAGATCTAACCTGGACTACTGAAAAGAAAGTCTGAAGCGCGTACCACTAGGTTACTGAGGTTAAAATAAACTAATGAATTTGTCTATGTAATTCTACGACTCGACATATCGCAAGTCAGCCAGAGGATAAAGCCGACTAAAAATAATTTGGTAGCCGACAATCTAAAATACCCACGTTTAATGTGGTCAAGAGGATGTAGTCATGGTTGATGAAAAAATTTTTATATAGGAGCACATTTAGTGTGTTTTTGATTGAGATTGATTTAACATAACGCGTATTTTCCCATGTATTGTTCAGTCCAGTGGTCAGAACAGCGTAACTGATAAACATCAATTAGAGACAGATGGTAATTGTGATTTGTCAGACGGGCCTCGACGGTTTCCGTGTTAATGGCTTGATTAGCAATCAAGTGGTGCTGAAGCGTGACGCGATTCGTCATTCGCAACACCATCATGAGCATTTATAGACTTGGAATAGTTATCTGCATTGAAACCTGACTTTCGATCAAAATGTATGGGAATCATTCACTCATTTACCCAGATTCTATTTAACATGCGTTCGAATTTCCTGATGTTATAAATACCAGTCGTCTACTGACACCAAAGATAGGCAGGTTCAAATTATAGACAACTTGCAAAAATAAGTTTACCTTCTAAATTGGAATATGTCTAGCACTAGTATTGACGTTATGGTAGTAAGAACAGATCACCAGGCGATTTGTGGCGAAACTAGCACATGGTATATGTATAATGCAGTTGGTTGAGAGTCAGAGAACTCTCAAAACCTGTGTATAGAAATAAGAGATCTGCTAGAATAACTTCTGACAAAGATATATTGTCCAGACCAGATGTAAAGTGTAAGTAGAAGCTTCCACTTCCACCATCACCATCACCATCTTGATGCTTTGACGTTAGCTTTATTGCATGGCGTTTTCACCGAGGGAATTTAGGGAAGACAATTTATTTTAGAAGGCGACACCTCAGTGCTCATGACTTTTGCTTGCAGATCAAACTTTCCGTGACAAAGGTTACTCGTTCGTATGCTTGTTTGAAAGATATTGATTAGTTTCAAGCTATTATTGGTTCTCAAGTTTCTACATGACAAGAAGAGAAACTATGTTTACGTGCGCCCCAAGAACAAGTAGCGAATGATTTGTTAATGATGAGTAGGGCGAGCCACACGTGACGCGCATGTCAATGGAACCATAAATATGTTTTTGTTGCAGTTTTTGCTCCGAGGAATATCTCTGCTCTCCTCAGTTCAATCGCCTCCTTGCTTACTAATACGTAACATAAAGATCAGCTGTTCGCTTCAGACTTAAAAAAAAGGTCACGCTCATAGCCCGAAAGGGTAGGCCTGACTGTCATTGGTGGTTGAGTGCAGTGCAGCTCGCCCGGGTCTCATTCACCGCCTTACCTATTCCTGCCGCTATAATGCCATTGACATGACATTGAATGGAGAGCGACGCACCTACATTACCTATGGTTTCTATTAGGCCACGGTTGTCTCTTATCATCAGGAGACCCGTGTGCCTGTTCACTGTGTTATCCCTTAAAAAAAGCACCAACAGATCCCATCATGTGACAGCTGGCAAGTTTATTGCCATTTTGGGCGCATATCCAATCTCAGACAATGTTATGTTTTCCAAGTAATCTGAAAAAACACATAAGAACAAGTCGCCCCACCAGGGAATCGTATCAGGGATCCGTGCGTCAAAGTCGGATACCGACCAACGCTCAATCACTTGATATTATCTGATACAGAGAAGGCATTTAGACTTAATACAATATCCAGATTTATAGACACAATTGAAATTTTCTCTTGAACGTGTTCCCTAAGTGTTATAACAAAACCCCGTACCATTTTATTCTCCAATTAGATAAACTATCAAAGAGTAGTGAACGTAGCGAGCTTCAAGGTTTCTCCTTCAATTGGCTATTGTGGTGGTTCCGTATGGAGGCCACGTACGGGAAGCGATCAGGATGTCCTGTCATATGGACATACGTCAGCGCTGGCCAATCAAAAAAGCACAATTAACTTTTGCTGTTATAAATAGATTAATGAATGCATGGGAGTTAACCAATTAGACTGAATAATAGAGAAGTGACTATATTCAAGGTTAATGCGCTATAATTGACTATGGGACCTAAATTCATCGGTTGTCGTTTTTGATGCATAAGAACTTCTACCTACTCTGGATATAGGTTTAAGAATCCCCTCCAAACGGCAGCTCAAAAATAACATTAAAAGGGTTGCTCTGAATTTTTAAACATTTTGCAAATTCTTCAATGATCGTTGTTTCACTTTTTTACAAGAAAAATAATAAAGATCCTAAAAATTTTAAGTCGAAATTTTAATATTACAAGGTCGCTCCGAATTTTCTAAATTCCGAATTCAGAAGTCGCTCGTAAAGATTTTTTAAGTACTTGCTTATTGATAACGTAAAAAACATGTTTTTTAGGCTAACCTAATATAATATGTCTATATTATGTGTATACATGTATAATGTATATGTATGTCTGTGTATATTATAACTCTTTTATATCTCATAATGTTACTAATATTACTTTTTACTCATTTCCTTTTTATCGTGCGATAATACGGTAAAAGGAAGACATCGTGTCTCCTTTTACCAATCACAGCATCAAGTTATTTTGGGTTGGCTCGAAGAAATCTCGGTATATAAAGATAAGATAGTAATTTTTAAACACTTTCTTGCTTATTCATCTCAAATTACATTTTTTTGAATGCGGTCACTTTAATAATTCTAAGCGTGCGATATATTTTTTTTCTTTATTTGTGGATATATTTTTTGAATTTGTGTACAATGAATGATTAAAGAAATAAATGAATACTACTTATATCTAATAAGAGTCTGTTAGCGATAACACAACTTATCATATTTTAGGCATTTTAATGCTCTACTTCCGACTTGTGTTTGTGTCTCGTCGAGTGATTGACGAATAAGTCTCACGTGCTGCATGACGAAATTGTTTTGATAGCGAGATAGACGGACATTTCGTGCTAGTGGGTCATCCGTGAATTCATATGTCACTATCTCTGACCCATCACTGTAAAATTAATAAATATCGTCACTCCCATATTCCCGAATGGGTAAGCAGAGATATAAATGCGCCCAAGATTAGCCGACAATACTTGGTGCTTCGGACTTCCGTCCGGCCAGTCCAAGATCGAACCCCGCAATGTACCAATGACTTTTTCCAACTTATGCACTTTTTTCTGAGTGCTCTTACGGTGAAGGAAGGAAAACACTCAGATTCATTTAATTTGACTCAATCTGGGTTTGGGCTTAGTTTCTTTCTGGGTAGCAGAGGTCAGATGGCAGACAGATAAAATTTCGCTATCCGTCTATCTGTCTGTCAACAGGCAACTCTGATTCACAGTGACAGACAATTGAAATTTTCACAAATAATATGTTTCTATTGCCGCTATAATAATAAATACTAAAAAAACAGAATGAGGTAAATATTCAAAGAGGTTCCCATACAATAAACTGTTTTTTTTTCTAAATTGTTTCCCAACCGATAGATAGATGACGCTATGCATTTTTAGATCACGGCACATACAATTAGATTATATAATTATATGCTACTAAAATATTTCTAAAGTGATTAGTTCACTGTTTTAGTAATAGTCGATATTGGAACCCGTCGAGCGCAAGTCCGACTCGCCCATTTTTATGGTTTCTTAGCCGATGTTGAGACGTATAGCTGCCTGCAGTACTAGCCCCATTACAAAGGCTTATTATATTGCTGTCTCTAAAACTTCCTTGTTTAAATTTTCGTAATAAGTGGGCTGTATAAAAATAAAATGTTAACTTCTTTAAAATATTTTTGTGCGGAATGGCTTTCTTGAAGATTTGGAATCGGCAAATAGCGCTGCTCTAATTTCGAACGATCCGAATTATTTTAGTATCGAGTTCAACGATCCCGATTTGATGTCCTGGATCAAAACGTTATGTAAGTCACGCGAGTGACACTATATGGAGCAAAGTTATATACTTATGTAAAACTGCATCTTCAGATGAATATACAGAGATTTACATTATGTATTATATGTATGTAGTTATTTATTTTCTCTTGACGGACTAGTTTTGTTATCTAATATATAAAACTCTCGTGTTGCAGTGTTTGTAGTTAAACTCCTCCGAAACGGCTTGACCGATTCTCATGAAATTTTGTTTGCATATCGGATAGGTCTGAGGATCGGACATCTATTTTTCATCCTTCTGCATTTAAAGGGTAGTCACGTTCACCCTTAAATTTTATTTTTTAGATATTTTTTTTGTTTCTATATTTTTATGATAAATCTTTAAAAAATACATACATCATGAAAAAATTTAAAAACCTCTATGAACAACCTCCAATTAAGAAAAAAATAATAGTAATTTAATAATTATTCATCCTGCTCGATAACTGACTAATTATCTTTAAAATTTGTATGGCAAAACAACGTTTGCCAGGTCACTATAAAATTATCTTGTGTCACTAGCTTTAATAAGCTTTAAAAAGCTTATTAGAGGGTTAAAAAAAGGGTAACGCCTGAAGGGTTCCCACCGAATGGGTGAGATCGGGACCCTATTACTAAAACTCCGCTGTCCGTTTATCTGTCACTAGGCTGCTTCTCATTAACCACGATAGCTAGCCAGTTGACATTTTCATAAACGATTTATTTTTGTTGACGCTTTATACAATTTATTGTTAATTTTTGTTGTTGCGTTCTTAAATACTAAAAACGTTTTTTTTATAGTATACGACAGCGAACAAGCACATGGGTCTCCTGATGGTAAGAGACAACCGTAGCCTATAGACACCATAGATGTTATAGGTGCGCCGCCGCCCTGTGGTCGGGCTGTCAGACCTTATGTGCAAGTTTTTTTGTGATTTTTATACCCCATTTATATATAAAGATACGGAACCTTTTACGTGCGAGTCCGACTCGCATTAGGCGGTTTTTTTATACATTCGAAGGTAAATAAGTAAATGAAATTCCTATTGGTAGATACGTCACCTATGAGTTCAATCTAGTTTCACCTCTGCATACGTCAGGGAATTTGTATGTACAGTGATACCACGTAGGCAGGTACATACGTCAGCAAATATAACTTAGTTTATTATTAAATGTGAATCAACGGTGACGAAACTTGTGGCGCTGTCGTTTCATACAAACCGTCATTCATTTATGGCGACTCTTCGGAGATTCAGACGGTTGATGTGATGAGTAATGTCAGACAGCGTATATATATTTTTGTGTTTATTAATTATCCCTAAATAAATATCCCTGGATTACACAGATTGATCTAAACCCAAAGTAAGCAAATTGTATGCTTGTGTTATGGGTGTTAGACAACGATAATAATAATAGCAATATTTAATTAGATACCAGAATAAATTTCATGAACATCTATGTTCAATTACACAAAATGTCTGTCCCCCGTCGGGAATCGAACCCGAGCTTCGCGGTTGGTTGATGCGGTTAGGTCAATTTGATGCCACCGATCATGTCTCAGATACGATTCCTAACCTGGGTAGACATTTGTGTGATAACTGATAAAATATATTTGGATGTATTTCCAAGATTGGAAGGACCAAAAATGATTAATAATATGTATTAACTTGTTTGTAATCTATGTGTTAATGTTGACAAATCCGTTGTATCAAAAATATAAAGCTTAATGGTTAGATCAGTTTTAGGATATCTTTTGTAAAAACTCTTGGAGTGATTTGATTGACCCGTCCTTGATCGCGGTACTGTTTTGATATCCTAATGCAAGCAATTGAGTACTCATATAAAGCAGTACCGAGTTTTGCATTTGCATAGGCATAAAAACTGCTAAATAATAATGAGGTGCTAGAGTTAACACTCTAATGTACCAAACACGATGGAGCTGAACACTTTCGCTATGGTGATGAGAACAGGTGGTGGAACTTAAATTACACTTTCCAAAGATTTATAACATTTCACACTAAAACATGTACAATGTACAATCACCCTTAAATCCAAAAACAGAAGCTTTTTTAATGTGAACGTTCTCTCCGTCTGGCCTAAGTCTGCTCATCCAAAAATATGCACCGCGCGTTCGCGACGCACAGACATACATTATAATTGGTTAACTAAATGGATCGTTACTTTGGCAGTTCCGTTGGTCAGTGACTAAAGGAGCTGGAGTTCGATTCCCGATATGGCTAAGTTATGTGAAGTAATTTACATAGACGCAAATTTATAGAGCGCTCTATAAATTGGCGTCTATGTAAAAAATATATTCAATGAGTCTAAATTTGGAGTATGATTCATGACAAACATTTTTATTTATCTATTAGCTGTGCCCGCGACTTCGTCTGCGTTTAGTTTAACTAAATAAATGTTGCCTAAGCTACTTATTACATCAGCTGGCTACCAGTTTAAGTCCCGCTAAAATCGGTCCAGACGTTTCTAATATTAGCGGGAACAAAAAGACAGAGAAAAAATCTAAAAAAATATTACTTTGGTGTAGGTAATTTTCTAAACCTACATATAAGTACATGAAGTAAATAGCAGTTTTTTTTTAATATTACGTATAGACAATCAAATTTTATTTTTTGTATAGATTTTTTTATTTTTTTATAGTATAATATCACTTCTGAGGTCGCGCCAGTACATGGTAAGTCAAAATCAGCGTCCGACTTTGATTCAAAAAGTACCGGATTCAATTCCCTGGTAGGGAGACTTGTTCTATGAGTTTTTTCAGTTTATCTTAAAAACATTGGCTGAGATTGGCTTTACACCCGATACGCCAACGCACTTGGCACATATCACATAATGAGGCCTAATATCGTCGGCTAATCGTGGGTGAATATATATCCGTGTCTATCCTTTCGGGGATACGAGCATGACAATATTTTTTACAATATAAATACAAACATGCAAACACTTAAAAATAAGTCTTGTAATTGTATCAGTTCCACTGTTCGTTGTGCAAACAAGAAATTGTCGTGTTCCAGTTTAGAGGATAAGGTAGCTTAGCCTCACACCCTCACTTAGGTTATCCTTGCAAAAGGCGTATCTCTGTTAATGCCTATAATATGCGGTTTTGTAGAACAATTAATAACACACGTAAAAATCCAATTATAATAAAATAATATTTTAGTTAGTCTACTCTTAGAGTAAATTTTTAAAGAAACTTACTCTCTATTGACAATAGACGATGCGTCGTGAGTTATGAACGTTCAGTTATCATATGTCCTCTACTCCTATCTGCATAATATTTCACTGCAATAGCATGGTAGCCGAGATCAAGGACGTTCGTAGTAAATTGTTCGTATTCACAGTGAGTGGCCGCGTTCCAATCCGGTATTTAAAAC
>DVZL01001171.1:0-18762 GCA_018236625.1 Lasaia peninsularis
GTATTAGTCGGAAAAATGTCTGCCCTTTGAAAGTTGTCTGCGTTATTAAAATAATTCACGCGGGCGAAGCCGCGGGCTGGCGGGGAAGCTAGTGTTGTATAATGTATAACGCGAATCTCAAACCAGCGAGAAATCCATCTTTAGTCTATGCTTGAAATCATGGATATATAAAGCGATTAAAAATTAAAACATTCATTAATTACTAAAAAGATTAGTAATGGACATCGACCCCACTGCACTTAGACGCTTTCAGTATCAATACTCCACTCAGTGTTTTCCAGCCAGTCATCGTCGCCGCTCGTTTTTATAAAAAAGCCGTGACGCCTAAATGTTCTCGCTAAAAAGTGTTAAAGTGGCCAAGGAATATTTCGAAGGTAACTCCTCGTTGAAGAAAACAAAGAGATGCAGTTTCAAAACAATCTACTTTCCCCCGCCGTTTAATTAGCGTCGACTCTTGGATAGGGTTACCAGTGTAATCGTTGTTCCCGGCTTTTAGGGAATTTTAGTCGTTCAAATGAAAAACGTGAGAACTATTATAGTTTTTTTATTTTTATTTTATTTAATAATAAAAAAAATCATAGTTATTATTACTTTAATAATCTTAATTAATGACTTGTGTGACTTTAGTTAGTTCAAGCTTAGACTCGCTATTACCTATATATGAACCCTGCGTGATTTTTTATATACATTGATTGATTGAATCTATAGCTTTGTTTTTGTGTTAATTAGAAAAGTAGCAGTAAATCAGTTGTCTTACGTGTGTAACAAATATTTGCTACATTCAAAGTAAATGTTAAAAAGATATTGATGGAATAAACTAAACATATTTCTCTTGTATAGTGTCTTGAAAAATAATAGTTTTTTATTATTCAAATGGCTATATATATTATTAATAACTATTTGCCTTAGATATTTCCACAGCAATTTAACTGGATTAAAAAAACCCTTATTTAAAACAAACTGGCTTAAGATAAATTTAGTTTATCTAAATAGTGTTAAAATAAATGTTGATAAAGCGTAATTTAATTTTAGTTCAATGTAGTTGGTGTCAACGGAATTACTTATTGTCGGGAAGTTTCGTTATTTGATCTGGTAACCCTACTCTCAGTTGTCTCGGTTGGAAGCCTGTGTTTATCATCGGAAACAATCACTGGCGACCGCGCCCCGTACTTCGCTCAGAACCCATTGTTATCGAAATCAAGATGCCACAATGGTTTTAATTCGTCAATCCCAACGATACCATCGTTAGAAAAGTATTGCTTTATAATTAATCGCCTGTGGTTGTGCTTTGTGACTTTGTATTGTTTGTTGCTTTTATTTAAAAAAAAACTTATTACTGATTCTAATCTTTAATTTTATTCTTACTGGAAATATAAATTGGCAAATTTTAGGGCAAGTTGTTGTATGATTTTTTTCAGTTTATGCCTGAGATCTAATATAATCATGGGACCTAATATCGTGGATGCATAAATGCTCTGCCAACCCCTTTGGGGGAAATGAGTGTGATGATATATTTTTTTAAAATGTATATAGTGCTTAATTTAACACATCCAAATACGACATAAATACAAAATCTCATATACAAAAGTTGAAATTCGTTAGATTTAGCCCAATTCATATTTTTGTAGGAGTCAAGCTGTATCAGGATAAAAATTAAAAGAGAAAAGTGTCGAGAAAAATAGCAAAGCATCCGCGTTGTGTTGCAAAAAAGCAGTTAGGGACAATTTTACTGGCAATACTCATATAACAGCCCTAACAGTTTATAGATTTAATGTTTAATTTATAATTAAATTATTAAATAAACTTTGCTAATTTTTAATCTACTCCTATGTATCTGATGGATGGATGGAAGATGTCGATTTGTGAATTTATAAAATCAAAAGAAAATGTATATTAATTTTTTTTTCGAAAATATTTTCATCACATCAGTCCAAAATTTGTGCTCAAACTGTAGAAGTCTAACATTATCATAAATTAAATCATCAGATCCAAACAGAGACCATCGCAATCTGATTATTAGTCCAAGATATTGACCCGATATGTACTGCGACATATTTTAATATTTGAAAGGTTATTTTTATTTTCTCTTATTAGTTTTAACCAATGTGTATTTTTTTGTTACAGGTACATATATCAAAAAAATCCTCGCACATAAAAGCTTGAAGGTATTAGTAGTTAATTACTAAAGTAGGCTGATGATTGTTGGAAAAAAATATGAAATGGAATACCATGTGAAGCCGTATTGAGTTAATACTGAAACCTTATTTAATTAAATTGTCCAAGGGTGGCAGTTGGCGTAGGCCATTTCCCACTCGCCTGCCTGACTACGCGGACGATATAATTATTTATTTTGGATTACTCATTATTTTTCGGTAAGCCTTTTTCCATTGCAATTTTAAAACGTTTAATTGTATTTTAATTGTTTTTGCGTATAATTGTAGTGATAACGTTTTTTTGGTTCAATAATCTTTTCCGATTTAATAAGAGTGTATGTAGGTACTTTGTACTTACATGCGAAAAAAGAGATAGTAATTAGTAATCGTTACGATAGCCACCACAGAATGTAAGTGCGTTGTCCAGATTGTTAAGCCCGTTAACATCCTATCACTGTGAGTTCTAAAAAAACGAAATACGACAATCGCAAGCACTGATATTATGTCGTCAGGAATTGGTAGGTACTAAACCAGAGAAGAAGGGAAGGATAGAAATTTTTATATTCGTTGAAATTGTTTTTAGGTTATTAAAAGTTTATAATTTTAGAATATTGATAATACGCTTGAATAGCTTAAAACGCCTTTTTATATAACTTTTCTGTTTGTCGGCTTCTTTGTTGGTTTAGCAAATTGAGAGGTTTTTATTATTTTAAGGTTCCAGAAGATTCCAAGCGATGTTTCTTTAAAATGTATCATAGCTTATAACCACGCAAGCGAGGTAACCAGTGTAGGCTAACATCAAAGTTATTGCGATAAATTTTATTAATAATTTGTGAAAAAAAATTGTGCGTTAAAAGTTTTTTTTTGTCCACGTTTAAAGTTTTTTTATCACTCTCGAAGTCCCAAAGTTTTCAATTGTGTCTTAATAATAAAAAATATAAAATAGACCATTTTTATGAGTTTTGTGTTTTTGGATTTGTTTACATCAAAAATGGGATGATAATAAAATAACAATGAAAAATTAAATTAGAAAAAAAACCATGACACGTGCGAAGTTTGCCGGGCAGCTTGTAGAAAATATTTCTGAAATTATCACAGTATATTCGTATAGTCGTTGGTATGTATCGCTATTGAATAGAAATTTCGAAATTCATTAGTATTAGCAACAGATTTGCGCTATCATACCATCAGGCTAGTTGTACCTAATCCAATTAGACTCAACGTGCCCTGTCCGACGCAGTGTTAATCTACTTATTGCAATTTAAGTTGCAAGATTTTATGCTCTATTTGCGTTGTTGTCTGTTATTTTATTAGAGAAATAACAAACTATTGTCTATTCACTTTGAGAAAGAAGTTACGTCATCAACCGACGAATAACTTGAAATCCTGTGATTTGATTGGTCTAGGATGTTATTACTCGTAGATTGATGACGTCACTGTATTGTCGTGAACAAACAAAGGGATTGTTCTCTCTATTATTTTATTAGCAACTAGCTGTGCCCGCGACTTCGTCCGCTTTTTGATTTAATTTATTTATTTTAAACATTTCTAAAATAAAATTTACCTAAGCGATTCCTTATTACAATAGCTGTCTTCCAGTGAAAGTTCCGTCAAAATCGGTGCAGCCGTTTCAGAGATAAGCGGGGCTTGCGTTGTAGTCTGTTATTTTATTAGATAAATAACAAACGATTGTCTATTCACTTTAAGAAAAATGTTGCGTCATCAACCGACGAATATTTTTAAATTCAGTGATTCGATTGATCGAGGATAGCAATTCACCTGGGTTGGTATTAAAACTTTCATCATTTGTTCCTTTGTTGTAAACGTAGATGTCTTCAAACACCGAATTGCTATTTCTCAGAATTTACTATTTTTACGGCTTTACTCTATGAAAGTACACACATAAATATTTTAAGCAAGGTTCCTTGTGAGGTGGGCAGAGTACATACGTACGTATTATATATAGATATTGTATGAACTCCTTATAATATCTATATTTAATAAAGCTAAAGCCCATTCTTCACCAGCAACCGTAGTTTGCACACACAGTTCATTAAAAACATTAGCGTAAAAGCATAAAGTCATATTTGACCGCAATCTGTCCCTTGGTTGGGTCCCGCCTATACTAAATTACTTCGCTTATAAGAGCTCCCTTATAATGGGGGGAAATAATATTCCTCACAGACAGTAATTGCCTTTCTTCATCTTCATTACTTGCATTATAAGCCACTCGTGAGATAAATTACACTTTATTGTAGATTTCTTAAATTTATTTCAACATTTTACAACGTTTACTTCTTGGTATATTACAAAAGTCCGTGTAACTTAATTTTGTTTTAAAAAATTGTAGATCTCTTAATTTGAAAGTACTTTTAGTGTTGAGAATTTTAGAAATTGTAAATCGGTTAACACATACACAAACGTATTTATACTACATCTCTTGCGGGGTAGGCAGAGAGATAATCATGTCGTACACGCGATCTGTTTGGTCATCCATCAAATTATAATATTATGTAGACCACAAAATAACAAGATTTCTCTATGTCACAGTTTTAAAGCATCTAGTACTTCACTGTTTAACTAACAACAACTAAGATTGAGATCGACGGCAAACTAACATTACAAAGTGATAAGTGTTTATAGAGGGTGTTACCAGTTCATGCTTAGTTATGAAATTTGTTTTTAATAAGTATTAGGTAGCAGTAATCAATATATTAATAATACGTGAAACTAAAGTTTTAGATCCCTTTTTACAAAAATTGCGCGGACGGAATAGTTTGAAATTTGACACATTTATAGTTTAACTTAGTGTGTAAGAGAAGCGTAGAACGCTAACAGTTTTCAATAATAATGCTTATCAAGTACATTAAATCAATAAATAAAACATTACACAAACAAGTATTTATTACACGCATAAATACTCAGTTGTCAAATTGTTTGTTTTGTTTCTCGTTCAATGTTTTTAATGTTTTTTATTTACGAAACCATGAAAAGTTTTTACACAGAGATATGTTTTAAATCGTTTATTGAATCAAAGCAAAATAAAGTTATAATTTAAATTTTTTAAGGTCGAATTTCGACCCCCTGGCACCCACTAGTATATTTTTATTATTTAAAGTAATTTAATCACTAAATGCCGACGGTAAAAGCCATAGAACAAATAAATTGCATTCCGAGAAATATGTTCGCCGCTCTTTGACTTAAAGGTTAGAAGAAGGTGAGATAGGTTACGAACCTTTGTGACGAGAACAAAGCTGCAAGAATTAAGGTCTTGAAATTATTTGCCATCCATAAAAATAACATCGTAAATTATATGCAAGTATGTAATGCTTCCAAGTCGAAAATGATAATTTTTGCAGGTTTTTGAATAACTGACTACCGAATCACAAGAATACTTCTTTATCAATCTTGTATTTTCCAATAATACCATCCCATACCCATCAAGGGCAAATAGAGATTATCTCTGTATTCAATTAAAGGTAAATTCTAACATCCTCTACAAATTAAGAGATCTTGTATTAAAATGTACATAATATTTAACAGTTATATTTATCTGTTTCTACGATACGTTTTTAACGATTTTGGCGTTTTTTGTATACATAGTTTTCGTTAATCGAGTTTCGTTCGTAGTTAGTAATCTCCATGATAGTCAGTTTCCTCATAAAAATAATCATTTTAATAAAATCAAACGTTAGATGGCGCTAAACGCTATTCCATCGCGGTATATTACAATCACTAAGCTATTATGTACCGTTCATGTAGGTAAAGGTTTTATGGAGTTTAAAACAAGCTGGCATTGTGTGAGTAAGGTAGCCGGGCCTATGAGAATGAGATAGATGTTAACTTTAACTAACAGGTCGTTGTTATGATTAGGTACATTTATCTTTTTGGTACTTTTTAAAACCTCTCTATCCCGATTTACTGAATCGATCGTGTCTTCGTGTGTAAGCTTTATTGATATAACAAAACAGCAGACTCCGAAGCGAGCGACGGTTTATCGCGTCAATTTTACATAATGTACAATATGTCTTGCCGCGGCACGGGCATATAAAGTAACTTAACGTAGTGTTAGTTTATTTCGGTGGCGGATAAACGAGCCGGGCTCAGGACGTACACAAAGAGCTCCACCACTTTTTTGACTAGTTAATTAGTGAATAGTTGACTTTAGTTGATTTTGACATTTTTATTTTGTCTTCTTACTTTCGTATTTTGTTTTTGTAGTTTGCTGGATTTTTAATTTTTCACTTAGGTACGTTGCTTAAAAGTCGCTTTTATAAAGAAATAAATATCGTCATGCCAATATCCCCAAACTGGTAGGGCGAGATACATATACACCTAAGATTAGTCGACGATATTAGGTTCTATGATGTGACAGGTGGCAAGTCCGTCACCATATCTGATTTCTTCACGATGTTTTCTTTGACCGTAAAAGCACTAAGAAAATGTACTGAAGTTAGAAAAAATAATTGGTTCATGGCGGGGTTCAAAGTCCGCCATCGAGGCTTAAACACAATCTCAATAATCAACCGCTTCCTTTAAAAATACTTATGTGGTGCTTTTTTTTAGTTAAAATTTTGCATTTTGATATGTTCTTTTCATACACGCGTGCGTGTACTTAAGACAATAGTGCTGAGTCTGCTGCGCATCGTCTTAACCTATTTCACTTATAAAGAGAAGAGACTTTTTAGTCGCGTCAGGTTATTGAGCACGTAGTATCTTGCGAACGGTAATACTCATATTCTAAAGTGTAACAAACATTTTGCATACTTATTTGGTGTGGACTAAATACGAGTATAAACGTTACAATAGTGATGTATTTTTTTACAAATATGAAAAAATAATATAGACCAAATTTATTCCAAACTAAATATATATATTTAGTTTAGTTAGTACTTTTGTTCATGCTATCGCATTGAGCGACTTCCTGTAAAGATGGTGTCATGTAAATCAATAAATCATAAATAGTGGTTTTCACGGTGATCCAAATGCTTCAGGTAGTGGCGCCAAATCTTTTCCGTTTCATATTATTCATATTAAAATTTTGTTTAATAAAAATGTATCTAGCTCTCCGACTAGTATATTTGTAACACGACGTGTTATTAATAGCCGCGATAGCAGGTAGCCCGCGGCGAAACACGATATTTGGAAAATCCGGATTTGCATAGGATAATGGGACTGTGGCGGTGCAATTGACAATTTTACTGGTGCCCCGCAATACGACACTTGGTGTTTAACTGCTGGAAATTGATGGACTTTCTTTTTCGAGGCATTCGGAAAGCATTTATGGAACGCCTTTCCCTACGATGAGAGAAAAGTGACGTGAGATATTAGGTTCGGAGACATGTATTTTCAATTTGTTTTCAAAATGAAGTGGATAATGTAAATATTATTCGGTAGCGTTTTAATAGAATAATACAATTAATTAATCATTATTATGAGAGCTTCGGTGGCCAAGTGGTTAACACTTCGGACTTAATATCCCGGTAGTCCAGATTCGCCATGATGAAACGATGGAAAAAGTGGCTAGCTGTTAAAACCGGTGCTGTTGTCAAATTTCCTAAATTAGGTAGCCGATCTAGTATATCGTCTGATTTAGAAAAAGCTAGGACGGAGAAGAAGTCATAAGCTATGAAGTTTGGAGATCTGCATTTCAAAAAATCAAAAAAAAATCTGTTTTTCTGGAAAAAACATAACATTACTTGAGTTTGGATTTGTGCCCAATATGGAGATGGACTTCCCACCTGTCGCATCATTTACTCACAGAAATAAAATTGGAGCGTCTGTAGGTATGTATTTACTAAAATATGTGCTTTTTACTAAATGAATATTAACGAGGTACGTATACCAAAACAATTTTTTTTAGAATTTTTGTAGGTATAGCCGCCAATCTCTGAAACGGCTAGACCGATTTTGATAGGACTTTCACTGGCAGATAGCTGGTTAAATAAGGAACGGCTTAATCTTCTTTTATTATAGAATTTCACTTTATAAATGTATAAATTAAGTAAATAAAAAGCGGACGAAGGCGTGGGGACAGTTAGTGGCACATAATATAGTCAGCTATGGGTACATGTACTCCGCCTACTCCCTCCCCGGACATAGGTGTGACGATATTAACAGTTAATGCGTCGATATCAATATATATCATTTTATTTTATCATATAAAATTAATTATCCTGTGCATAATATTTCATGTTTAATTAACCATATGAGATTAACATTTCAACGTCATTTGACGAAATACATATTAAGTTCCATATTCATTGGTGGCCAATATCTTTATTAACCGATTACAAATAAGGAGGTTATATTTGCTACCCGATTACGAATCGGTATTGATTATTCTTATTTTCTAAGGTTAATCATTCTTAAAATGTTATTTTATTTAATTAGTTTAGCGGAAATATCAACAAACACAAAAGTATATACCTAAAAATTATAAGTAGGTACGTACATAATAAAGCGAATGATAGTGCTGCTTTTGAATCATGTATTTCACACATTAGTTGAATTTTTTTATTTACCGTATTTTTTGCTTACAAGTTGTTTCGGAAAGCAACCAATAGATGTTGCTATAAATATTTAGATCGCGGTAACGGCAACGACTCGCTCATAATATTTACAGAATATATAATTTTATATTCACCTACAATTATTACAAATAAATGACGAATATGAGGTTGTTTTTAAATATTCATAACTTACCACGCAATGAATATTTACGTTTTCATAGAAAATAGATTCGGTAAGGAACCCTTCGTGCGCGAGTTTGACTCGCACTTGGCCAGTGTTTTATAACTATAGAAGTTGTTGAAAATGCCTTATATGGCATATTGTGGCTGGGTCAACTAGCCTATTATCATTAGAATTACAATATTGACTAAAACATTACTTGGAGGATTCAGTTAAAGTGGTTATAATATTGTCCTATCACTATAATAAATAACGATGTTAATGTTCACTCGCTTTGAAGACCGCAGTGTAAATATTAGCAGTAGTGATGCTCATTATCCATAATATATTGTTAATTACAGACCAGCCTACCCAGTTTGACATACATGATGCTTATGAGCGTTTTATATTAGCTGCAACGAAGATTTGTTTATTAATCCTATGGTAAGGGAGCCCAGTAAACTAAATGTGTAGTTACTCGAGAGCATGTCATGTCATGAGGGCTTATTGGATTTTGTGCATTCTACTGTCTATAGTGGAGAAAAAAGGCCTTTTACCATTTTATTTAAGTAAGGCAAGGAGAGTTTAAAAGCTGGCAAAAATGACAAATAATGTGTCTCCGATAATGGAAAAATGTATATCTGCTAGTTTGGCATAATGGCTGATGAACATAGATGACTTGTTTTATGTATGTTTCTGACCGTCCCTTTTCGTCGTGGTTAAATTATTGTTAGTTTATTTAAACTATACTTATCGGCATGTAATGAACTTACCGTATCTCTGAGAATATTTTCAAGCCAAAAAATTTAGACTAAATATTGTACTCGCGTGGATCTTTATAGATATTTTATATAAACGGAGGCTTATTGACTACCATAATCTGACGTGCCCGAGTTACTCCACAAATCTCATCTTCGGCTCCCCTACTACTAGATGGTATATTCTGTAGATCAACTAAGTTGCATAGATTTATCTGAGTCGCTATTAATATGTTAATGTTGTAATCATGGAATGTAGTCCTATATCTAGACCTATGATTGATCGTTAGTTGAAAAACCTTAGCAACGATGTCTGCAATTCAAATGGGTTTTTATTCGATATTTAAAATACTTTTAAGTGATGTGCCATTCTTTTCTTTTTTTTTTTCTTCTCCTATGTTCCTTATCTATAATTATTTTCTTAGGTCTTGATTTCACATATCAACGGTCAGAAAAACTGAAGTTGGTTATGTTAAGCTTTTTGCGGAAGTGAGTCTGCCTTTCAAATTAAAACAGGACAGTGTAGAGCATTGACATGGAGACAATTATAGATAAGAGGGTGGTACAAATACGGTCTAGTCGTTGCAAAACTGTATTAATCAGTAAAATATATAGAAGCAATTGGGTACTATCTTTATCCTTTTTTCCTTACACTTACCTAATTTTTCTATTGATGATAAAGACAAAGGAAACTCTGTGTGTCTGTTACATAAAGGGAATCGGGAATGAAAGTTTGCACTGAAGTTCGTCAGCATCAAATATGAAACCTTATATATTTGCTTTAGGCTGTTTGTATGTTGGTACTACACGGGCGAAGCCATGAAAATCAGTTAGTTTTATATGAATGTGTATTTTATTTCTATGGACGTACATTCCGCACGCTGGCGACCACAACCAGTGTAACATGGTCGGACCACGAACTTTTTACAAGTTCGTTAATACGCGTTCCGTCCCGGTAGTATTTAGAAAAGTTATAATGGAAAGCGTTAGTTCGAAAGTTCTCGATTTTGTGTTTTAAGTTTTAACCAATATATGGCGCGACGTAATAAAAATGGAAAGTATGATAGTATTGTTGTTGGCTCTCACGAGTCTATTTGTTGCCATTATACGAGCTGCGGATTACCATCTATCTTGTGCTGAGCTTGATGTTCTGACACTTCATTAATATCTAACATACTGGAATATATTTTGTGTTAGAAATATATGCCTTTTTGGTAGTTCGTTGTATTTCAGCAATTACTTTGAGACTATTGAATTGATTACTTGAATTGTTAATGACTTTTTTATAATAAAAGATAGCAAACAAGCACACGGGTCTCGTGATGGTAATAGACAAACGTGGCCAATTGACGCCATAGATGTTGTAGGCGATATATCCCTACCCGGGCGAGTTGCCCCTTCAATAGTTATTTAACTCAAGAAGAGCTTGATGGTTTATTGGTTAGCGCTTGAGACTTCCATTACAGTAGTATTTCAGTAGTACAGGTTCAAACTCGACCATGTACCAATGAGTTGTTTCTATTTTTAGTAAATTTTCCGAGTGCACTTTGGTGAAGGTAAAAACATGAGGTAATCGGGATTTGTTTATTCCAATGTGACCTAATCTAGGAACGAGCCTGTATTTTCTTCTGGTCCAATGGCAGTCGCTGTGTATAAACACTGACGCCCTTGTAAAACACCCTAGATTAATTAGTGAACCTGGATACCATCCGATTTAAAACGGGATAAGACGAAGAAGATTTACCGTCTGTTTACCTAAACTAAAAATCTAATAAACATCTTATAAGTAAACCGCGAAGTAATTCAGCGAATTCGTTATGTATGTGCCCGATACGGGACTTACATAACTACGCGCTTGCCACCTGTCACATGGGGACTAATATCTTCGGCTAATTTTGGATGCATATGTACAACTGTCTAGCCTTTCTAACATTTCGCCCGCGTGAATTATTTCAATAACACAGATAATTTTCAAAGGACAGAAATGTTTCCGACTTATAATACTTATTGCGTAAAAACATACCCTCTTTCTAATGTATTCGCTTAAAAGGTATCCCATGTTCTTCTTTAAGGTCCACTCTATCTCTGTACAATTTTTCATCAAAATCGGTTGAGTGGTTTAGACATGAGAGCGTAACAGACAGACAGACAGAGTTACTTTCGCATTTATTATATTAATAGGGATTTATTATCATTTCGAGGGAAGTAAGTCGTTATAGAGAAGTGCTGTAATTAAATTCGCTATAACAATCAATTGAATAAGTATCGAGAAACTGGAGCAATCAAATTCGTGGTAACAACCCGTTAAATAAGTCCGTAGTAGTGGTTAGTTTGAGGGGAATTGTGATAGGGTTGTCTACTTTATTACGTCATAGTTCTGCGGTATGTTTCACCTCGATATACCCCACTATAAATTTTCACGGCAAACAAATAAATAACAGTTACACGAGTTGATCTAACTCCAAAGTAAGCAAATTATAATGTCCCTTTATGTGTTGTATTTTTAAACGACGAAAACACATTCGTTCACCATTTGAGGTGTGTATTTTTTATGTTAGATCCGAGTCTGATTTTGATGATTCTTTTTTTATTTATTAGTGTATATCCCGACATAGCCCCTGGAAATTTTATGACAATAGGGTCGAGGTTTTATGAGTTATACTTAATAATACTTATATCTTATCATCGAGTACTTGGACAACATGAAATTAAAATTGTAATCAACTTCGTGCACTATTACTCCATTTATTATAAGCCAAAATGTTGGTTCTCCCAAATCCTCTAAAACTCTGTAGATTTTATAGAAGGCGTGTTAAGAATGCAGTAATTTATTATTACACACTGGCTCATTAACCAACTAAATCACCTATAACAATTAGAAAGTCAAGTTCATAGTGACCAATTGAAGTTATTCTTTCAAATAATAACAGTCGTTATAATACATCTTTACTCCAAAGAAATACTGCATTATTAATCAAAATGCAATGTTTACATTTATTTAAATGCAAAGTATATTTGTGCCTTTCGTTGAATTGTTATTATCGTTGCGTCATGCTTCACATGAACTTATAAATATAAATAAAAATCCATTGTTCTGATGTTGGTTTACATCTCTAGACCATTTATTAGACTTATCACGTAGACACGCCTAAACTTATACTTTTCATTTAGTCAAATAAAATAATCCTCGAGCAAAATCTGTGCTCATAATTTAGCTTATATTTATGTCTCCTACTATATTTCGTTTCGATAACACTTAATCTAGTGAATAGTAATCTAGGACATAAAAGCACTGGCAACCCTAGGGCTCGGGGTCGTCGCGTGTCTGATATATGCGCCGCCGCCACGTCGCCAGACCCGCCGGCGCCGCGACGCCGTCGTACAATGCAGATATCGTGCACCGCGGCCCTACTTCGTTCTTAACGTCCACGCGAATCTAGAACCCCCATGAACGCTGCCAAAACCCTTGTTTTATGTTCTAAGGAAATCGTTATTCAAGACCTTACGTTTGCGCTAAGCGGTATTTAGAATGGTTATACTTGCTTTAAAGTTATTTCGTTTCACCTTAAGGCATATCTACAATTTAATTATTTCCTCGGGGATTTATAAAGAAAACTATCTCTTTGGATTCACGGGTCTGATTCGATACATTTTGGTCGAGTGGAGTCCATATTCGACTCTGACGCGCGAGGTACGAGTTTCGATCTCGGGCAGACTAACTTTTTCTTTATACATTTTTTCAGCTTATCTGATTCTCGGCTAATCGTTGGTGCACATGTACCTCTAGCCACCCCTTCAGGAATATGAGCGTAAATATATCTGATTTCTAATTCTTAAAAAAACTCGTTATAATTTTGTATTCAATTTAAAAAGTGTGATTTCAAAATATCACATTTATTTTAGAATTTTGTTTTAGAAACATATAAAATATTTAATTTAATTCCCAGGTCGGGCAACCTTTCTTAAACGTTTTTCAGATTATTCTGAGTAAGCATTACATTGCCCGGGATTGGAATGTGCCCGAAGTAGCGATAGGCTTGCCACCTATCACATCAGGGCCTTGGCTTATCTTGGGTGTTCTAGTATATCTACTGAACTAACAAGTCGTGGATATACTAGCACACCTCTTCAGTGATAGGTAATAGGCGTGAAGGTACTTTTTTCTTTACTATTATTTTGTATCCCGTTTTTTAGTTAGGATTTCTATTAGCTATACCGCATACGGAGTTAACCGCCCAGACTTGTTTGAGACCGACAATATTGCGATTCATTTGTTTCACGTGTTCCTCTGTTTACTCTGTGCTCAGAAATAACTCGCCAGCTATTAATTCCTCCGATGTAATTTATATAGATCTGTTCCCTATCGATGGTTAATTCATTTCAACGATCATTTACAAGTCGTAAGTTATATTTTTTGTATCTATAAAGTTTTTGTATATCAATTTTTTTCTTTCATACCTTGTGACTTACTTTAAAAAATGCATTTTTCACCATTTTATTTAAAACAGAGCTTTAGCTATGCCCTGATGTTGAATGGACGAGTGAGATGATTTGTACTGTGTCGTTTACTTTAAAAAATGTTTTTTATACTCCTGAACACTTCATAAGCTTTAATCGTCTAGCGTCGGTGCTCGCTATTGTCATTTTCCGTGCCGAAGGTATAGTAAAACACATAACCCAAGATCCCAGTCATACCTAACATTCTGACGTCTTTCTGACTTTCACATGACTAGGGTAACTCTTTGCATCAGGAGAGTTCATTAGTAATCTATTTTAAAACCTAAAAGAAAAAACTTAACCTCGATATCCATTATCACTAGATTAACCACACTACACTACACTTGTTAAGAAATAAACCGAATTTTCTAAACGCCCCCGTCAGCTCACTTGAGGTCGACTTTTGATTGATGCGTCGCGTAATGACGCGGGAAACTATTTCCTTCGCGTTTCCTATAGTCAATAAAACATCGAATATGCCTATTTTTGTCCGCATCAGTTTATTTGGGGCTTTGTCGATGTGTCCCATAGTGCCGAGCGCTCTTGAAAGACCGTCATTTGTCAAGATTACGGCTGTTTGGGGATTGAGTTATGAAAAGCCGTTATTGTTTTGAATATTTCCCTTTTTTATATGAACCAAACTCGTGGATGGCTTAACAATTCTATGTATGATCCATTATTTTCCCTATGTAGTTTTATTCATCATCTTCTAGAAACCTTTTAGAATTATTTCTTATTTGGTAAACTTCACTGTATTCATCCCTTACTTCCTTACTAATATTTTAAATGCGAAAGTAACTGTCTGTTTGTCTGTTACGCTTTCACGCTAAACCATTGAACCGATTTTAATGAAATTTGGTATGAAGACAGAACTAAAAATGGGAAAGGAGATAGGCTTCTTTTTAACCGACTACATAAAAGGGGGTATGTCTTTACGCAATAAGTAAAAAAGTTATCTGTGTTACTAAAATAATCAATGCGGGCGAAGCCGCGTGCGGCAAGCTAGTGAAAAATAAATGCGAAAATAACTGTCTGTCTGTCCATTACTCTTTCACGCCTAAACCACTGAATCGATTTTAATGAAATTTAGTACAGAGATTGAGTTTAAGGAAGGATATAGGCTATTTTCTTTCTGACTACATTAAAGTTGAGTTTTCTAGTTATCGCGGTTCATGAAATACAACTAGATGACTAACAGGCAGACAGACGGACAGCGGAGTTAATACTACGTACTTTTTTTTACGTACTAATTTTTAGTACGAAAAGAATAAAAACAGAACTCGGACAGCCTTAAAAGTACCCCTGTATTAATAAAAAGATTATTTCTCTTATACAACATTCAATCTGCTTGCTGAACTATTTCTATAGCTTACATTTTAATCTGCCCCGTTGTAACAAATGACAATAGTGCATAAAATAAGCCAGTATTCCCTGTGTACTATTTCATCCTTAGGATACCTCACAGACATCGCTTTGGTCTTTTAGTTATTGGTTGCTTTATTTTTATTTAGAAAATGTGAGGTCATTTCAACGTTTCCCGCAACGAATAGCAGCTTATCACATAGACTCTGTAGAATAAACGAATTGAAGCCAGAATAGGCTTAAGAGGATTGTATAGCTAGGGAATTTTCTGAGACTACGTATTTAAGAAATCATACTACTAACGCTTAGCTATAGTTATTTTCATAGCAACGCATAAACACGCTGCAATTTATGAATTTCATCGCAACGTTAATAATATATGTGCCAACTAAAAATTTCATTATTTGAAAACTGATTATAGTTTTTTTTATTTAAAATTCTTCTACTTTTTGAGTTTATTAAAAGACGATTCCTCGTAATATCTAAATTAATTGAATATTTTAAGATCTGATTAATTTATTTAATCTAGCAAATTTGTTTAGATTTCACTCCACTCGAAATAAAAATGTAGCCCATTTCCTACTCCTATCCTTATTTTTTTTTATATTATTTTACAGTAAACAAGTAGCGTTTTTGATGGTAAGAGACAACCGTGGACTATAAATAATAATATGTTAAAATTATATTAGAATTCATTTTAAATGACCGGTTTTGTTATCTCAAACTTACATAGAAAAATATGTTCACTTTCGTTCTCACTAAGTAGTAGAAATGTAATTCAGGTTCGAACTCCGCGATTTACCATTGAGTTTTCTTCTAACTTAAATACACTTTCTGAATGGTCTAACGATGAAGGAATAATCGTGTGGACACCCATATTAGTGTATTTGACCTAATCTTTGATTGGGTCTTGGTTTCCCTTATGTATAGAAGAGGTCCGGTAACCGTCGCTCTGTGTAAATACAGGCACCCTTGGCAAATACACCAGATTAGGTAGCCGATCCTGGTATTATAGTCCGGTATCTGGACCCTGTAATAGGATATGACGAATGTGACTAAGTCTTTAACTGTCAGCGGCGTGCACAGGTATATGACACTGGGTATGCGGTCGAGTATTCGGTTACAAAAACATTTTTTTGTATAGATTTTTGGCTTTCTTATTTCGTTTCATAGATTAAGATGTGATCATGATAGTGAAATGTCGAAGTTTAATTAGATATATCAGAGCACATCCTGTCTCAAAGCTTAAACAGTGCTTATGTATGTGGAGTGCACGCCCCTGCTAACTGTACCTACCATTAACTTACCAGTTACAAAAGTCATATAAGCTTAGTCGATAGTTCAAGAACGCACACTCGTGAAAAAATTTCGAAATCTCTTTATTTTGGAACGGGGAAACATTTTCCCTTTTACCGTGGACAAATCGCGCTACACAATCCTCTAAGTCGACGATCATACGATGCACTCGGCGCTGTTCTCACGCTACATCGTATTTCACTCACTAAAATCCGAGAAGTTGGTAAACATGTGCTCATAAATCAATTTCCTTTATAAAACCGAGTTATTAACGTTGTTCCGTAACTGTTGCGTTAGCTTGTTTTTACGTGTTGTGCTGACGGAGAATAAACCGTCTGCCTTTCGAAAAATATTCGTTAAGGTTATCAATCAGATACCAAAGTGGAACAACCGGTTTTTAGGGTTGCGTAGGTTGTTAAAAAAATAACTGTTGTGGATTCGACGTATCTGAAACTGAAATAATTAGTGGTAAGCAGACTTGATACATATTTTTAATAAACCGTTATACGATTATTAAATAGTAATCAAAAATATCAGAAGGGGTTTTATGAATGGAACTGTGCCTATCTTTCAAACCGATATTGAAGTTAAAAATAACAAGTGGTGTTAGAAGAAAATAAATATTTTCACGCCTAAATCCCCGAAAGGGTAGGCAGAGGTACACACACCTGTGACAAGACGACGGTGTTAGACCTCATGACGTGACTGGTTGCAAGTCCTTCGCCATATCGGGAACAAATCCGTTCCTGGGTTAAGAGTACTCAGAAAATGTATTTAAGTTAGAAAAACTCACTGGTACATGGTGAGGTTTAAAACCTGTACTACCGAAATGGAAGTTTGAAGCGCGTGCCTCGGAGACACTGAAATATATATTTTTCAAAATGTTTAAAGTTATTATTTGAAATATAGACATTAAAAATTTGTAAAATGTATGTGAAAGAGTGAAATCTAAGAAAAAAGATCTCAAACAAAATCTTCATCGAAAATGGGTTTAACCGTGATATATCGAAAATTAAGTGATTTGTATTTAAGGATGGCAAAAGCTGTTTTTTTTAGTTGTATAAAATAAAATAATTAAATAAAAACGCGGATGAAGTCGCGGGCACAGCTAGTATTAAATAAATCTACTGCCTTAACTATCTTCCACTACAGAACACGGCAATGGCGAGCAGCAGCAACAGCAGCTGCTCTACAACTCTCTACTACTAAAATTTGCGTTAATATCTTTTTCATAATGAAAAAGTCAATTTCGTTAAAAATGTATCAAAAATGTAATAAAAAGCGAACGCTATTATTTTCTGCGACGCGGCTAGTTATAAAATAACTGTTGGAATATACAATAATAATGGGAAATTTTGGGGTAATTAAAACATAACTGGGAAAAAGCGAGTCGGACTCGCGGAAAAAGGATTCCGTACAGTTATCTCTAAAAATGGCAAAAAGTCACTTTTTTGTATGGAAGTCCCTCTAAATATGTACTGTATTCTGTTTTTTAGTATTTGCTATTAGGGAGGCGCTACAGAAATACATTATCTGTGAAAATTGCAACTTTTCATTCATTTTTGTTTATAAAATAGGCTGTATCTTATACGAGACGGACAGACAGAAAGACGGAAGGCGGAGTCTTAGTAATTGGGTTCCGTTTTTCCCCTTTTAGGACGGAACCCTAAAAATGGTCCGCGATTTAATAGCGTTTTCCCGTAACAAGTGGTACCGTTATACCGACCCTTTGTGTTTTCCTTGTAAATTGTTTTAAGTTAATTTTAAAGAGAAACCGAAATATTTCTTGTTGTTTACATACTTTCACTGCACAAGGCTGTTTTTGTCTATAAATTACGATGATGTTGAATAGCGAATGCGCAATGATCTGAGCACAATTGTTTTGTGGTGTAATTTACGTATGCGAAAGCGTTTATTTAGCAATATGTACACACGCGTAGCCCCACCGACTATCTGCGAGGCTCAGGTTCGATCCCCGACGGGGACAGACATTTGTGTGATGAACATAGATGTTTGTATTTCCG
>DVZL01001172.1:0-18759 GCA_018236625.1 Lasaia peninsularis
AGACTCTTGACACCACCCTCGGATAATACGCGAGTTATTTGGTCGTGGAATGTCAACCTAGGTCTCCCCGGATACCTTCATCCATCCACATTCGCATTGTACGTCTGCTTTGTTAATCTTTCATCTTTAATTCTTAATATTCTTATCAAATTTGTATAGTCCACGTAATATATGAATATTTCGGTAATAGTTAAGCAATAAACTTCTTCGCCTAAGATATAATTCTAAGATATAATTTTTCGTATAAGATAATGCATTAATGATTGGGATTCATATAGATTATCCAGACGAACGATGAACTATATTTACATTTAAATGTATGTAATTCGTAATCGCTTAATTTTTAAATGAGTAGATTTTAATAATAATTTTAAAATATTTATTAATATTTATATTTACCGCTTATTAGTCTTTCCATCTGGCAAACTTAATTGCCAATCTCTTGCCTTTTGAGCAAATAAGAACATAATTATGAGCATCGACGTTAGAAGAAAGACCACACAAGTTTTGTAAGTCCTTACAAAACTCTAAAATCATATACTATAATTAATAGTTAAAAACAAAATAGCTTTAAAACATATATACACTAGTATGTTTTATAGTCCGTAGAATTCATCTTGTTAATTTTTATTTTTCATCTTTTACCACTCAAGTCATATATTATAGTGTGCCCTTGACATTGTCATAATCCGGTTAGGTTAGTTAGGTTATCCCATTTTAAAGTTTGCGACTGTTAAAATATTACTGTTATATATAGGCGTTGAATTTATGATAGGTACTAAGTATATACACGCCGCCTATAAATACAAAGTCAATCAGGAAGTCCGTTTATGTGTTTGCCCTAATATATAATAAAAAATGTATCGTTTCAAATCACATTTTCAACAGTTGGACAATTTCCCACCTGTCGACAAAGTCGTGACAACTCAACAAACCGTGGCGGCATCGAAACGCGGCAACGACGAGTGTATTAATCAAGCTACTCTGTTACAAAAACGCACTGATTTTTCGGCAACATCCAATACCTTTTACGTTATTTTTCTACTCACTTAAGTTACAAATACTATACTCTGGTTCGATTCCCGACGGGCACAGGCATTTGTGTAATGAACATAGATGTCTGGATTTCCGGGTCTGGGTTCTTATTAAATTTATTATTGTATGTATTTAAGTATATCCATGTATTAGTATCGTTGACTAACACCCATGACACAAGCATTTAATTTGGGGTTAGATCATTTTGAGTAATATGTCCAGTAATATTTATTATTATTGTAATGATGAAGTCGGTTATTTGTAGTTTATCGTAACTAATATTTACAGGACATCACTAAATAATCTTGTTGACTGTACTAATTATATTATTCAGATATATGAACCCACCTAATCTGTATGAAATTATTTAGTTCGTCTTTCCTGGTGTGAAATAAATAAACAAAAAAAACTACTAAGGAGTAAAATTCTATATTTAAGGCTACAGTGAATAGGCTATTTCAAGGTAGGCATATACCATCTTGAGGTGTGAAGATAAGAATTTGGAAATGAGACTGTCAAACGTATGCCTATTCTAGAATAAAAAATACACTAGAAGATAAAAAAAAACAATGGCGAGAAGTCTTTACTGAAATATGTATCTCAATTGCTGAAAAATTAGGAATTTCACTAAAATAAAACACTATTTTATACATAAAAATAAATCTGTATTCAAAATTTCATATCGTAAACGTTAAACAAAACACAAAGGTCAATACAAAGGTCAAATGCATTATGACAATTTAAAATGCATTATTGTGTGTCTGTCACAATCATTGTAACTACCGAACTTATTTAAACATCTATTAGGAAAACTACGCTACGCTACTACGCGGTACGAACGTACTAGAGTCTATTAGTTCTATGTTTAGCGCACCTTTGTATTAATTATGCCCTAATTAGGCGTTTCTTCCAATAGTGAAACATTAAAGTCCCGCCCGTGACTTCGCCTGCGTGAATTATTTTTATGACATGCATGTATTGTGGGTACATTAACCTTATAATACTTATCTCCTTTTTATTGGAGTCAGTTAAAAAGCAGGCTATGTTTTATAAGCTATAGTACTTCAAAATTACGTGTAAATCCGTGCAGTAGTTTTTGCGTGAGAGAGTAGCAAACACACACACATAAAGTTTCGCATTTATAACATCAGTGATAAATATGATAGTAGGATTGTTAATCTGTTTCACGTATAAGAATGGTTATCATTGGTTGAAACAAAAAATAATGCATCTACTCGTATCTATGTTTTAGAGTATTCAGTTCGCCGAGGCAGCTAGTTATATATATTAACTTAGTTATTGGTCAATCTATTAGCAAATATACAGTATGATTCATTATTCTATTCAAATTCAATATTGCAATTAGCATGGTTGTATGACATATTTGAAGAGTAATGGTTCCGTTTATGGTTTTGCTAACAACTGACGGCAGTAGCGTCGTAAATCGATATTACTTCCTATATAATATTATATATATCTGTACATAAAACAAAGCTGTTAGTTACGTCATTTATAACTCAAGTACGGCTGAACTAAATTTTATTATTTTTGAATTTATCTTCATCCAAAATAAAATAATAAAGATTAAAACATTGATAAAATATGATGAAAAAATTAACATAATACGGGGCCGGTGAGAAGTTCGTCAGTGCAGCTAATCAATTGCTGTTCGATAGCCTTTCTAAAACTTGAGAACAGCTGGACTGATTTGGCTAATTTTTAATATTATTATTAAAAGTATTTGTATATATATTTGTATTCCAAGAAAGATTTAAAAGATGAGCAAATTTGAAAAAAAAATTTAAAAATATAGTAAAATTAACAATATCGTTTTCCCTTAGAAACTATTCCAACTTGTCAAATAGTTGATGTTCATCCTAACGTTCATAAAACTATGAAATTTAAAAGACGTTCAGAAATCAAATTAAAATTAAAAGAATAATTTTGTTCTAATTTTCATTCACCGAGACAGCTAGCGTTAAAATAATTTTCCAAAAATTGACAACTATTTTGACTTAAGTGACTTGACGGCCAGACGGCTGGCCTCGACCAAAACTTGCTTATTTACATTTAGACAATAGTTAAACCTTACATATATAATTAAACCTTACATTATTTATGGCGGCGATGAAGTTACGTTTTATGTAACACTAGCTTTTCAGCACGGCTTCGCCCGCGTAATTGTAATTAAAAATGCAGGCTAGTGTTATTCTGATGTATAAATATATCACCCTATAATTTAAAATCCGTTAAGTAGTTATTGCGTAAAAGAGTAACAAACACATCTACTCACAAACTTTCGCATTTATATTTCAGGAGGATAATTCTATGTTTATTATTTTGTGCTAATTTAAAAAACATAGGTTAGCTTTCGTTAAAAGCAGCTCGTAAAATGCGCGCAGCGTTTTGTCATTAACACCGTGACCGTAACTAGGTGCTAGTTTTGTGATGACTTCTCTTGACCTCATTTATTAGCCACAATAACGCCAAATCATATCTGTCGTGTTCCGGTATGGAGGTATGGGTATCAAGTATACTATCTCCTCCAAAAGCTCTTAACATATAAATGCTAGGTCATCTGCAGTGAACGTGTTATAATTTTTTTCTCTTGCCTGGTTTTGAGGAAATTAATAAAAATAATATATCGTCTCTGTGATGTAACGGTACTGCTGTCGCCTGTTAGAGCGTTAGCCGCGTAGGGTCCCGGGTACAATTCCTAGGTCGGGCAGCTTTTCTTGAAATATTTTTCAGATTATTTTGAGTAACCATTATATTACCCAGGATTAGAATGTGCCCGGGGTGGCTATAGGCTTGCCACCTATCACATCATGGGCCCTAGTACCTTGTCCAATCGTGGGTGTTCTAGTTCTACTGCACTTACGAGTCGTGGATATACTAGTACACCTCTGCTTACTCCTTCCGGCATAATAGGCGTGAAGGTGCTTTTTTTATAATATCCCTTGTTTACAATGATTGGTCTGAAAACGAGAAAAGTATAATCTTGAGTTATGGGTACTAGTACTTAGATATGTAGTAAAAATAATTAAAACCCACACGCTGCAACACCTCGTGGTGGGTCGATGAGCAGTAATGTTGCTGCGTATTTTAATGTGATCATGTGTATTTGTGTAAAATTCTAAAAGCATGTTTCTTTTGTTTCAGCCGTACAAAGAGGTCGAGTGCCTCCGACGCAGCCTGCTGGTCTAGCACTACCCGGCCAGTTCGCCCTGGGCAACGGGGATCCCTCAGCTGGCCTGAACTCCCACCCTTACCTCTCTTCATACATATCTCTCCTCCTCCGAGCGGAACCATACCCAACCACAAGATACGGACAGTGTGTGCAACCCAGCAACGTTATGGGCATAGACAATATATGCGAGTTAGCAGCAAGATTACTCTTCTCGGCCGTCGAATGGGCGAGAAATATACCGTTCTTCCCGGAACTACAAGTGACAGATCAAGTTGCGTTATTAAGACTTGTGTGGTCAGAGTTGTTCGTCCTTAACGCGTCTCAGTGTTCTATGCCCCTCCATGTAGCTCCCTTACTGGCGGCCGCCGGTCTTCACGCCTCGCCAATGGCAGCAGACCGAGTGGTAGCCTTCATGGATCACATAAGAATCTTCCAAGAGCAAGTGGAGAAGTTAAAAGCACTCCACGTTGACTCCGCGGAGTACTCCTGTCTGAAGGCCATCGTTCTCTTCACGACAGGTAAAATTTTAGACAGTCTTTTCGGGGAAGCGAGGTTGCTGCTGTATAGGGTGGCTGGTGCAGGAACTGGTGTTACAAATTACACAGAATTAGTGTCTTTGGTGAGGACACATCTTGATGCTTATGCTGAAGCTTCTAGGGTTCAGCAAGGTCCTGCGCCACCACCCCCTTCAGCAGCTTCCTCTGGATATTATTCTACATTAGATACATCGCTTGGTGTCAACTCTTCTTTGTCTTATGGAAGCTTTTTATCACCTTCTCGGCTACCACCTAATTATACGAGTAGCCCTCGCGGAGAGGCCAGCACTTCGTCATTTAAGGTGTGGGATGGTAACGGAAAGAAAACAGATCAGGGGGGTTGACACTGCATCGATGTACCTTTGTGGAATAAGGTGATGGTGGAATGTTATGCCCGTTCTACATATTTTGGGATGGGAAGGATATTTGGGATTATAATTCCGGTATTTTATTTCTGAACAGTTCCGAGATTGTTTCATAGAGTATAATTCTAGAATTTTCTATATTATAATTATGGGATTGTTTTAGATTATAATTTTGGAATTATTAACCTGTGTTATTCTGGGATTGTTTATCTAAATTATAACTTGGAAATAGCTTTTCTCGATTCTAACTAAGGAATCGTTTATTTAAAATTACGATCAAGAAATTCTGGGGTTTACAATTCTGAGATTCGGGGATGAACACATAATCGCGCTAGGCTTAATTTATTTGTACGCGGGGATAAATAACTCCCACTCCTGACGTGTTAATGGGGGAGGCGGTGACTTATTTTCTCAGAAGAATCGTTGTGATATTATAAATAAGGCCAAAAATAATACCAATGTAAAAAGTTGACTATGAGTCGCGTAGTTAGGTTGTTAATTATCTACGTGTAAATATACTAATTTATTTATTTATTAATACAAGCGTAAGTTCATTTTTTATATGTTGTGTTTCATTATGTTTCCAAAAAAATTATCCTTAATAAACGTGATATTTTCAAATCACTTTAGAGGTAATGTATGATTTATTATTATTTCCATTTATTTTTATTTAAACATTTTTTTTTTCAAAAATTTTTTTTTCACATAAAAGTATTAATTAAACAGTATAGCAAGTTGATTTGTAAATAAATATTGTGTCGATTCATAGCTTTAAATCGCGATATTTAAAATCTTGTACAGGTTTAATTCATTGCTATTTTAGTTATTATTTATGACGTTACATTTAATTATGAAATATAAATTTTGTAAGTGAATAACCAAATCTAGAGTTTATTTTAAAGTAGGTACTGTAAGTAGGTAGTATATATTTTATACATTCTAGGCTTGTTGAACTTGGGGGACATTCTAAATATTATCCATAATATTATAATGGAAAAAATCCAAGAGTGAAAAGTCCAATATTAAAAATAAATGGGTGTAGTAGCTTTCCGCCCGCGGCTTCGCCCGCATGCACTATTTTAATAACATAACTCTCAAAGAGCATATTTTTTCCAACATATAATAATTATTGTGTTTGAACATACCCTTATTTAATATAGTCAGTTAAAAATTAGTTTGTGTGTTATTCTCATGTATAAGCTATCTTACTGTAAAATTTCATTTAAATTCGCCCAGTAGTTTTTTCCTGAAACGGTAACATACATCAATTTTCACGAACAAACTTTCGCGTTTATAATAGTAGTAGTATTCCAAGGAAAGCAAAATGCCGGCTTCTGTGGATAGCGGCATAAACATAGGGAAGGTGCTAAATAAATAAACGTTATCTAGATAAAACGTATTTACTCTAAACTTCCGATATAGATAGTCGTGGTACTCGTATTTCGCATTAAAGTACAGCTTCCGTTTGGTTCGAGTTCTTTAAATATTTAACCCGAACCCTAACTTGTAGATAAATTAGCAGACTCAGTATAAAACGCTAAATACATTACTAGTTATTCTTGATTGTTATCAGGGAAAAGATAAATCTTTATGTCGGTATGTTGGTACCTATTCGTGGTTTTTTTTTCTTAAAACCTGCCAGGTTCTGCTTTGGTTCACCAACTTTATTTTTATGTTAGCGACTTTATGCTTATATGTATAAACTTGACGAAATATATTAATTGACGGTGCTCTTTTTGTTGATAGCTAGACTGTTGTAATTTTTGCAGCTATAATAAAGAATAGGTACTAAAAAACAGGGTAAAATAAATATTAAGGGGGCTGTCATACAACAAACGTGATTTTTTTGCCGTGCTTTACATAATGGTACGGAACCCTTCGTATCCGTCCACTCGTGCTTGGTCGGTTTTTTATTCTTATCGGTTTGAAGCCTTGGCTAATTAATAACTACAGTAGTTTTATTTGAGCTCGTTAATTTGTTTTTTTTTCTACAATTCCATCGTTGGCGCTTGTTGGAACTTCCACAAATTCTAAAACATAACATAATAAGTAATGTAAAAAGCTAAACTGGTAGGCTATTTTAAATTATAACAATTATAAGTGATTGTTTCATGGAATTTAGTTAAACACAAACTGTAAATCAATTTTATTTTCAATAATTTTATTTCCGCGCTTCCTATCAGGGAAACCAAACGATAGTAGAAATAATTAATTACCAAAAAAAAACACAATCATCAACCAAACTCTTTAGTATATAAAATAAAAATTAACATGCCATAGTGTAGTTTACAAACACTAGTGATGTATCACAAGTGCAAGTTGTCGTCTGGTGTCGATAATCGCATAACAGGCGGCACTTTTGATGCGACGGCTTCCGACAGCGCCACACTTTCGCCACACGTCGTGTCAATCGGACCCCTCAGACCACTGACACTAGAGACTTCACTATTGTGAGATTTTATCGTAAAGCTAAAGGTTCTATCTAGAGATTATACTCCTAATAATAACATTTCCCAATTACATAGTAAGCAAACTCTTTCTAAAATGTCCTGCCTTTTATTAAAAAATAAACCAGCCTTGTGAAAGTGAGATAACCATACCTAAAAGAATGAGATAGATGGTTAATATTGGAGTAGTTATTAGGAGAGTAATCTCCATGTTCATGTCCTTCACCTTTCGTTTCATAGATTTAAAAGTATTAGCTAACTTGACAAACGGTTTTTTGGCTATATACATTTATATTAATATAGTATATCGTTTTTTTAAAACAGTAGCTCTTGTCTTCGACTTCGATGGAAAAACAATACTCATGGAAAAAATTACCTCACCCGGAAACGAATACGGGACCTCGTACGTCTAAATCGCCGATATTTAAAAAGTATTAGAAAACTTATAATAACAAATATAATTGTTAATCACATTCTCAAGTTATAGCGTGCTGTGTGACCAAGAGAGGATTGGGAGTCATTTGTGTATAGAGAAAAAATATAATATAAATTTAATATTAGCACGATGAAGTGGGGCAATTTTACAATTTTATAAGACAACAGGTTTTGCTTTTTACGACAGCATAAATATATATAATGTTGAAAGTGCCATAAAAGTAGGATCGATTGGTTTATAACAAATAATAAAAGCTTTATTATAAATAACAACTGTAAAGACTGTGGAGACCGCCTCGTTGGTCGAGTGGTTAGCGTACACGCCTAACAGCATCGACTTTCCGCGAGGCTCGGGTTCGATTACCGACGGGGACAGGCATTTGTGTGATTTACATAGATGTTTGTATTTCCGTGTCTGGGTGTTTATTAAATTTATTCTTGTATCTATTTAAGTATTTCTATGTATTAGTATGTTGTCTAACACCCATAACACAAGCATATAATTTGCTTACTTTGGGGTTAGGTCAATTTGTGTAATTTGTCTAGGGATATTTATTTATTATTTATATCATCTACATATTCTGCAATATTATAGTAAAATTTTTTGTATAATTTATATTTAATACATTTTTGATATTTGTTTGAAGGTGAATATTTTATATGGCGGGAAATTTATTAAAAAAGTATACATTGGTGTAGTAGGTAGTGTAGTGGCAAGAGTAGGTAGTTAAGATGTTAGGATTATTAAATTATTAGGAAAACGATTATTATTATGATTATTATTATAAGGATACAATCGTTTCGTTTGAAAGAATTACTTGAACTAGTCATTGGGAAGTCGAATTTTTAATTATGTTTAATTTTATTGATTAACGAGCAAAATACGCTGTTTACCTTGACGACATCATAATGAAGTTAACGTCGATTTTTATAGTTTTTTTCTGTAACTCGTTGAGGGAAACAGAGTCATACATGTTCATATCTCGTATTAAAGCTCTGGCCAGTCTTTATATACAAGCAACTCGACCCGACAGCTCACGTGACAAATGGACAAACAAGATGTCCGCCGAGATCTTCAGATCTAACCCCATTACATTTTTTATGGGGCTATGTAAAAAATGTAGCTTATAAGAATCAGTCCACGAGCTACAAACAGTACTTAGACGTATTTTAAATGACCATAAACGTTACATCAAATGTTCAAATTAATGGTCTTCCTTTTCTTTCTGATGCTATGTTATTCAGCAAATAATAATCCTCACTACGAAGCCTTTCGATCGATATGATATAGTTATAGTGTAATTTTTTCTTGTGTAGCGGCTTCGATTTCCGGTTGTACAGGTAATGATGTATAAATCTATGAATGCAGTTTCAATTGTTTCAAATAAAAATAACGTCATCTTTCAGCAAAATTTTCTGTCTGCAATATATAACGTACTTTCCCTTCATGTAGCATAGCTACGGGACGCCCTGTATATGTGTGTGTTTTTATAATAAACTTCATGTTTATATAATAGTTTTATATAATTAATTTAAAAAAATGTATTAATTCTAAATTATACGTTGTATAAAGTATAGTTTATAAGATCTTCCGAGTGAGTCGCGTTCCGATCCGGTGGTAAATTTTAGATTTATATAGACGCGTCACAAGAATCGCTTGTAAGTTCTTTGTAATATAAAATATGTATTATTCTGTCTTCTTCTATTCATGAGTGAGTGAACTCATTCATGTCCAAAATGACACCAGTAAAAGGATTGTGACAGTTCATAAATAAAAACATCACATATTATTAAAACAAGTAGTCAAATCACATCAGCAACATTAAGTTATTCGAAATCTGAACGCACTATAAAACCAACTGAACAGTTAGAAATAATGTGTTTATCTTAAAAGCACAGTTAAAATACATTATGATGATTTTATAATTATATTAAAGGTTTAGACCCTCGCTCCAATTTTGAATGAATGGGTTATGCTGAAGAGGACATTATAATAATTAGATTATTATCAGATCTTATTATATGAATTTTCCTAAATTATAATACCGTTGACGATATCGTGACGGTAGGCCTCAATAGATGAGTTTGGTATAGCCGCCGGCATAATCGGACGTCCTAAACGTTAGTGCATAAGAAAAGCACGCTATAGAAAATCGATAACCGATCATTATAATGATTGGCCGGTAAATGCCACTCTTTTTTTGTAAGCT
This sequence comes from Lasaia peninsularis, assembly GCA_018236625.1. Classification (NCBI taxonomy): domain Eukaryota; kingdom Metazoa; phylum Arthropoda; class Insecta; order Lepidoptera; family Riodinidae; genus Lasaia; species Lasaia peninsularis. The sequence goes on from DVZL01001172.1 coordinate 10,219, forward strand.
TGACGAACGGGAGTCGTATTTTAATGCGTACGGCTGTAGGTACATGCGAGGAACCGAACTGCAATCCGCCAAATAAGACGCACTTAAACAATCACTGTTTTTGGCAGAAAATTATACTGCGCGGGTTTAAAGTGAATTGCTGCAAAAATGTAGGAATTAATTTCACTGACGTACACAATAGCGGATAAACGTAGCAACAAATATTTGGAAAGCTAAAAGGTTCTGAGAATGTGTAATCCAAACGCAGCAAAACTGCAAAAATGAACCTTAAATTCATAATGCCGTCTAGTTTGTTTGTTGTTTTTGTTCATATTCCAAAGAGTATTTAGCTAATTACCCATATAAATATGGGACCATCTCTGAAGTATGACCTATGTTACAAAATAAGAATCATCAATATCCATTGAGAATTGACGGAGTAATTGCGTAACAAATATATAGTCACATTGAGATCCTCCTCCAATTTAAAATTGGTTAAAATACCCTAGTAAAATGTTTTGTAGAATAGGACTTCGGGTGTCTTTGGAAATCGGGTTGAAAACGGTATTTGAAGAAGAAAATAATATCCATGTTTCTAACTGCATAATTAAAAATACCATGTACCTATAGGTTCTGGGCTATCTATTTGTATTCTTGTCATATACAGATAGAGAAAGTTTTTTTTATCTCCAAGGTAGCTTGACAGGATTGGTCTTCGAAGATTACACTTCTAACAACCACCTGTCCGCAAAACTAAACAGCTCGTAGAGGCTATCTCACTCTCACTACTCATGTTTGTCTTGGCGTTATCTCCATTAGAAAGAGATATGCTACATATTCAGAATAGGTCGTTGGTAGGAGTATATTCTCCAGATATTTCTTTGAGCTTCGTAGCCTAGATTCATTTGGTGTTCCCTTTTGCCGTTTCTGTTTTCCCGTCACAGTATTTGCCATTAACATAAAACACGAATGTATGGGGGTCTGAAAAAGAAATCTTCTGGCTGTTTCTCAGACCTACTTGCGTCAAACACAAAACACAAACATTTTATGAGGATCAGTCGAGCCGTTTCCGATTAGTTCAACCACAAACACTCTGACACGAGAATTTTATATACAAGATGGTAATAGCGAATATAACAATCACTACATAGTATAAAACGAAGTCTCTTCTCTAATTCTGCTTAGAGCCTTTAAACTATTCAACCGATTTTAGTTGAAATTTTTGAAATTAAAATAATGATATAAAGTGGTACCCCTCATTAAAGACTGCCTTTTCAACGCAAACGTACTATAGTAGAATTCGGAAAAGCTCTAAGATTCAGTTGAGCTATATAGAACTACTTAATCAAAGCATAACACTACTAATAAAAATATCTTCTTCGTCCTCGTCCTAGCCAAGGGATTAGAAGAGGGTACCAGTTTTCACACAGAGTGATTGCCACCCAAAAGCTCAGCAACCCAAAAAGAAACCCGAACCCAACCCTAGATTAGGTCAAATTCATACACACGAATCCTAGTTTCCTCACGATGTTTCCTTCACTGTAAGAGCGCTTAGAAAAACTCGTTTGCACATAGCAGGTTTTGTCCGTGGACTGTCGAAATGGAAGTCCAAAGCACGAACCACTAGAGCACTGAGGCTTTAACAAAGTTATACGCATGAATATAAAACTTCCAGTATCCATAATATCTTTGAACGCCCAAAAGACAGCATTAGATACGTCCCATGCCGCCCATGGCGATATCACAGTTGATAAATATCAATCGCACCCGCAACAACAATTAATGGTTATTTAACGATTCGACTCAATTATCATCGGATTGCAACGATAATAGCCACGAGAGAACTCCCAATAGTAATACTGGATATTTCATTTATAGCTCCTGCGATTCAGCGGTCAATTCGCCACATGTCCGGTCCTCGGCAGATATTAATTCTGCAACGTTCACATGCAGCGGTGCGGAAAGTATGTTAATGCTTTATAGTTGTACTATAAAAGATAAAAATTGTCGACCACTATGATATTTTATTACCAGTTATTTGAAATAAAGGTGATTGATGGCAAATTGGCGCGGGATTTAATGTCTATTGAATATTTATTTGGAATTGTACCTACTTACAATGAGTACTTTTAGGGTTGTAGTTTTATGACAAGAAAATATAACTCTTATAGATTTATCATCATAAATTACTATTAAAACTATAACAAATATTAAGGGTAACTATTTTTTTATCAAACTTGTATCTAACACGTATAGTATATTGGACTTTAAAACGACATAAAGGTTAAACGGTCACTACTAAGCAAAATGAACAGTGAACACTTCAAAATCTATAGACAAGAGAAAAAAATCTGTGGATTTATTATTCAATCAATTCTTTCAACGAAAATTGATTGACTGAGATATAATCAGTAGAAACATGATAGTAGTAAGTAGAATAGATAAATTAATATATGTAACTCCCATAACTCGGAACTTAAACACAGTAAGACTGAAAACAATGGCTTTAATTTCATAATAATGCTATCCGTACAAAAAAAATATTATTATTAAGTACAACAGGAAAACTTCTCGTTGGATCTTAATCAGAAAATATATGAGACTACCTCTGTATCTTTACAAAAAGAGTCATCGCAATATATTCATAATTAGCATAAATTGTGTTGGAAACATAAAAACATATAGTTGCATTAAAAAACTCCCTTTGAAGTTTTTTAAAAACTTACAATGGATTGGCATATTCATGTCGCATAAAGAAAAATATTACGATGTTGAAACCACATGTCTCTATTAAATTATGTCTTTGACGATAGCAATCATCATACCTACCCAATGCCACCAGGCTTGAATAACAATAATAAATGAAATTGAAACTCAACAAATATATTCAAGTTAAATTAATTTAAAACTTTTATTACAGTACGTTAATTGCTACATAAAGGGTTATCTACAAAACGTGTTTATAATCGAAATAAAGAATACGATAATTTAACATCAATATATTTATGCTAATAGACAAATGTTATGAAGATGTCCAGAAATAAGATATATGAGGGAAAGAAGCTGAAGAGTTTAATTGAGAAATGAAAAAGCAAGAATTGGAAAATTCATCCCAATTTTCAGTATTAAACGTGACAACTAGGTGAAAATAATACTTGGATATAAAAATAATATTATGATGATAATATTTCAAATTATATCCGGGAATGGACTAAATAAGACGTAAAAGCTTGCGAAACGGAGACGCAAGTTCTCACTATCAAATGTGACGAATAGGAGAAAATAGTACTAGGATGATGATAATACTACTTGTATGTAAAAATCTCTTTGCGGGAATGGTCTCAAGTTCGTCGTACTATCAATTAAAAAAGTTGATAATCATCAAATACAATTATTTGAAAAAAATCAACATCAACTTTTGCATCTAGTACATCACTAACAATTTAAATGGAAAACCGTTGAGTAATTGATAGCTGCGAACACAATCTGAGCGTGCGAGAAAACCCAATCAGCCGTGACAAGGCAATTTGAAAATCATGTACATCTTAAATTAGCAACAACTCGAACGCGAGAAAGCTATCGCAAATTAATAAATGTCATATAATAAACGCAAAATACAGGAAAAACAATAAACACCGTGAATAAACGAGTGGAATAGGCTGAAATTTAGTACGGAGATTCGCCGGCCGGCGGCTGTTTCGAATTTAGCTTATAAATAACATCGAGCGGGTGGAGCGCAAGGCTCGGATTATGAGGTCGGAGGACTCAATTAAACGGAGCTACCGGACCCGGATTTTATTGTGGACTTTGGGTGTGACCTCCCACCGGATTTCCAGATAAATGAACCCACTTTACGCACGATGTTCGTTCGCACAAAATTCAACTGGAATAATGGCTTTGAACAGTCGACTTATATTGGAATGTGTCGCATACGTTGGACAAATTGCAAAATTATTCTTACATCCACCTGTGATGTGTATCTTTTGGTCCGACGTATTAATTGTTATTTGCGACTTATAATGCAAGCATACACACAATTGGTGCTAAAATTTGTTAAGGTATGCGAGTTATGGTAAGAATATACACATAAATATTAAACAGGAAAGAAAAAGTTATTGCATTTTTCATAGAATCCGCATCAAGTAATTTCATATAAATAATTCAATAAGTGAACATTTTTTTGTAAAAAATAAAGCTAGTGTGAGGTCCTTCGCCTCGTAAATAAAATGGGTGCGTCTTATTATGAACTCCTTTAAGGTATTCTCTTTAACATTTATTCATGGCTAGTTTTTACAAATAATACTTGTATTAATTTCAATGGACTTAAAAGAGGGGGACTATTCGATTTTTTGCGCGGTTATTCTAAAGCAAAGTTTAATTCATTAACGTATTTTAATCTGTGTATAAGTGAATTAAGTTGAAGTGTATGTTAAGGTTTTATATCATGATAATTAGGTTGTGAATATATCTATAAAAATCCAAGAAATAGAAAAACAGAAAACAATAGGCAATACCATTGAAAGCTATTACTAGCATTCCAATATTTTTTCTAAATGCTTTCAAGCAGTTTACCTTTTAGTCAGTGAAGTAGGTATAAGTAATTTTCCAGGTAACCACTTCGTTATATTAACTTTTCAATTTCATTGCTTGGCAGTTTAGTGCCAAATCAGGCACAATCTAGTTTATAAAATCAAAACATGACGTAAAATATTATTTAATTATTAAAATCTGTAACATCTTCAATTCAAGTCCTTTTGGGTGAAGACAGAGTATTAAAGTCCGATGTTAAAATTTCTTCATAGTTGACTAGCTTTCACATTCATTAAATTCTCTAAACAAATACCATAGTTTTGGAGACTATCGACATCACCCTGAGATAATACATGAGGAATCATAAAATCCGGAAACTTATAAAACAATTCATGTCATAGTTTTTGTAACCAAACTCCTCGAAATGGCTTGGCCGATTTTTGTGATTCTTTACTGTGCGTAGTCGGTAGACTCGAGAATGAGTTTTATATTACATTTTATACCCCTAAGTGGCACAGGTATATGGTAGCTAGTATATTTATATAAAAAACAGCCAAGTGCGAATTAGAACGGTTCCAATATCTATAAAAAATATATAATATAATAGATGTTTGTTTTATGATGATTTTGGTATTTGACGTTAGAGCAGCAACGAAAATACGTCATCTGTGAAAATTAATGCTTATAGCTGCCATGGTTCATGAGATACAGACAGACAGACTGACGAACAATGGAGTCTTAGTAATAGGGTTTCGTTTTTAACATTTGGCTACAGAACCCTAATATCATCACGCAAACATCCCCAAAGTGTTAGACAGAGGTACATAATTATGCACTCACAATTAGTTATATCAGATACGATGATGTAACAGGTGGAAAAATATTTATACAAAAATCTTAAAATATCATCCAAATTTAGATTCCAAAGTAAAACCTCCACTAGTCCCAGAGGCGGTAAACTGTTTTATTATACAGATCTGGTTATACATTTAGCAAACAGCTTTGTTAGATATTTATGCTGGTGCCCATAATGGAACGCCATTAAGCATTTACTGCGAGTTAGGTGGAATGGTCAATTGCGTCGGTTCAATTAGACGGAAAATTGTTGTGGGGCCATACGGCGCATTTGTATAGTGCATATTACCATATCGTGAAGGTGTTCCATATTTGCCCCGCGATTAATTGGATTGAAATCGAACTGATTCCTAATCCTACGCCATGCTTCCATAATGAAATATGATTACTTCAACGTTTTTTTTATTAAAAGTGTTTATTTAACTTGTATTGTACGTATGTAAGTATGTATGTTCGAGTGTAATCTTAGAATTCAATTTTGAAGTAGATATCTTCACTTGATTAAGCTGAAATTTTGTATACACGTTTTGTTTGGATTACAATGCACGATAAGGTGACGTCACCCTAATCCAATATGGCAGTCCGTCCTAGAAGGCTTCTTTATAGAGCGTTTAAATAAAAGTTTTTTTAAACTTTTTTTTTGTTTTATTAATTCTAATGTTTGTTGCATTAGGTATATTAAATTATATCTCTGCGACATCATTCTAAATCCAATATGGCGGACCAACCAAGATGGCGGAGTACCTAGTTATTTTCAAAGCACTTCTACAATATGGGAGTCAAATAAAAGGGTTCGTTGAGAGCAACTCGAAAAATAATACAAGCTTTTTCTAAAAAGCTTTTTTCGACTTATAACTTATTTTTTGTTTCATTTGCGTTTGTGTACAAAATTGTAGAGACTATTTGCTGGGTCAAAACTGTGACCGTGTTCCGATAGGGTGGTAGTTATTAAAATTAGATAGGTGTATCACAAAAATATTTTGTATGATTTTAATATATTTCAATCTATAATATTAATGATATAAAACAAAGTCGCTTTCTCCGTCCTTATACATCCCGTACCGTCGATATATATGTTTAAATCTTAAAAAATACGCAACGTATTTTGATGCGATTTTCTTTAATAGATAAAATAATCCAAGAGGAAGGTTTTTGTGTAGTTTACCCGTGCGAAGCCGAGGCTGGTCGCTAGTAATGAATATAATAGTAGATTTTAGCGAGTATTTAGGTTGTGTTATTCTTTTATCTCGCCATTGTGTTCGAGCGCAATCAGTATCTGACCTTGATGCACTAGGTCTTAGGTTCGATTCACCCAAATTGTTTTACGAGGCGCTTTAGTCCCGATATTGCGATAGACGACCTGACAGATCATGAAACGTTAAACCGATTGGCGTCGTTAGTATAATGTATGTCTGCCTACCTCTACAGGGATAAGAGCGTGATAGTATTTATTTTGTAAACAAAGTGTCAGAGTTGTTCTCTATTATACATACACTCATAATAAAACAATAAGCATATAATCATAAAACTTGTCTTCTCTTTTTTCAAAGGGTTTAAAAAACAGCGACACATTGGCGCCATTAGGTGTCGTAAAGTTTTCAACAAAATAATATAACATGAATTATTTAGACCGTTAACGACGATTATTATTTTGCTACGATCTCTGAACTCTCAAATAGGGTCAACCTTTTGGAACAGAGTAGAGACAAACTTTTGTCACTTTTGTTGTTAACTTACCGCAGCCCGCGGCTTCGCTCGCGTTGAATAACAATTCCTCAATTTTTCAAAGCCTTCTAAAAGTATTAGAAAACTTTGATGGAATCTTTATCTATACTATTATTATAAACAGGAAAGATTTGATTATTTGTTTTTATTGAATATGTTACGAAACTATTAGCTGACTGACTGACTGAACTAGTCTTATAATGAAACTCAAACATGGACACTTAATCCTAGATTCGACAACTAGAAAGGCCAAAGGATACTTATACATCCAATTTTTAATTTTTGATATTTTAAAAATATTCTTCATGTCATAAAGCTATTTATTTCAGTCTTAAGGTCGTAGCTCACTTACACGTGTCCTGCTACGCCTCGCCTATAAAAATATCATTCAAATATGGGCCTTAAGGTATGACCTTGCGATATAGTTTACAATGGCAACGCAGCAGACGCCGATCAGGCGGCTAAATTATATTGCCATTATAAACTATGTCGCAAGATCATGCCTTAAAAGCCCATATTTGAATGATATGCTTTAGGCGATGAGGCGTAGCAGGAACGTATAAGTGAGCTACGACCTTTATTGGGTTTTTTAATCTTACTTATAGTTAACGTCTATTTTACTCACGTCTCTGCCTACTCATGCGTGAATTTCGCGTGATGGTATTCATATATTTCTCACTTTCAAGTAATAACATGTAAGCTATAAATCGTATGACTGAGTTTTCTAACTTTATTCAATTTTTATAGCCATAATAAATAAGGCTTGTTTCACAGCTGCTACAGTCGCACTACAACAGGAATTTGTCGGGTGCTTATGTATATGTTGATATTAAACTATTTTATTACCAAATCCAATGAAGTGAGTGATAAAAACCACTCTATATATTATCATCAGACACAACCGAGTTACATCTTAAGCGCAATCTGGAACTGTTCTTTCTTTAATTACTAGTCTTACATGAATTTCTGACATAGACATTGGTTTGAAAAATATGGTCACGCCCGTATTCCCAAAGGATTCTATAGAGGTACATATGCACCCATGATTATGACACCACAAAGTTACTGAAAAAAGATACGGTGACGTACACATATAGTCCGGTAAATCACTTTTTGTCGCTTCAATGTAATGTAGCTGTCGTACGTGTGAATAGACCCTAAAGTATGAAAACTACTACTCGAATTATTTATTAATACTACCGATATTATACTACTATAATATACTTGTTTTATCTAATTTGCCTATTCGTATGCATGTTGATTCCTAATCAAGTATGCAAAGCAAAAGAGTTTTATATTCAGTCTATGCATAAACGTATTTTTCTTCCTATAAGAAGTTCTACTTAACCCCTTATGTTACAATATAAAAGAGAGACGGGTTTGTTACAACACTTATAACTCGAGATCTGCTGGACCAATTTTCATGGTTTTTGATTCGTTAGATTTGTCTCC
>DVZL01001173.1:0-18752 GCA_018236625.1 Lasaia peninsularis
TAGAGCGGTAATTGGTTACTTGCAAGCTCCATTTGGGGGTAATAAGGACCTACTTACCAGAAATGAGAGATGTAAAATGCTTTTCTCAACATTTGTCACCACAATAACTGTGATTATATTTGGACTACATTTGTTACGTTCTTCCTTTAATAATAATTTGTAAAATAAATACGTGTTTCAGTAACCGAATGGTACGAGTTTCGGGCTCCCACTGCGGTAGTCCAGGTGCAAACCTCCATCAATAAGTTTTTCTAAGTTAAGTATATTTTTCCGAGTATTATAACACTGAAGTAAAACATCATGGGACCTAATATCTTCGGGTAATCGTGTGTGCATATGTTTTTTTGCTTAACCTTTCGGGGTTATTGGGGTGACGATATATTTTTTTTATTTAAATATCTCATAAATATTACTATTTAGAACTAATGTTACATCTACGAGAAGGTGCACGTAATGTTTTTTTTTTATTTTACTACTTTCTCCAAGTTTATCAGATTTTACGATTTTGACAAATAAAGAGACGCTTTATAATGTCACTAGCGGTCCGCTCCGTCTTCATTCATTTTGTTTGTCACATTCATTGACTCGTTTCTTAGTGATATACTATAGCTCTCGAACAGACCAATTAAAATCTCTTTGTCGATATAGATTTCGACTGCTTTGCGCAGGACCACACTGGTCATTGAGCGGGGATATTGTTTATAATAAAATACAATAAATGTGTAATAATCAAACAGGACTGATAACTTTGAAGAAACATATTTACGAATAAAAACTCTAGGAGTTTTACGTAAAGTTCATTTTTCATTATGATTTTCATAAAAGTAAATTTGAGCCGAGTGAGATACATAGAACTCTTCTTCTTCTTCTAATTAATTATTTTTGGCAATGTTTTATATAGAACTCGTGGGTTGTGTGTCTCATTCCTACATCTTGCCAGCGTCAAAAAAAGTCGCATATTGAAATACTTGATTAAAATTTTACTCTTTACACTTTTATTTTAATATTAATATAAGAAACTGGTTGGACCCCAAAGAAATCTTAATGATTTCGTTAGAAATTCTAAAATTATCTTTCATTAAATGAAAATATTTATTATTCATTTTTCTACTGGTAAATTTATTAAATGTCATGGCGGCCGTGAATAACAGGCGTATTTAAATTTTGCGACTTATATCCTTGTTTTAATACTAAATTAAAAACATTTATTTTTTCCACCCCAATACATAAAAAATGATGAAGAGCCACACGAACTACAAATTTTTCTATTTTCCTTTCAAATTATTTTGTATAATTCAAGTTTTATTTAAACAAAGGAATGTTGTTATAAACGAATGTTAAAAAGTTTTAAAGAAGTCCACACGAATTTGGTTTTGTTGTTTTGTGAAGGAATAGTGAAAAAATAATAAATCCGTAGCGGCCGCAAACAAGACCGCTTTGTGCGTGCACGTAATGTAATGTAACCGCCGCAACTCATATTCAAAATTGAGTGCACCTCTCTCGCCGCCAAATTTGGACTTTTAATGAGTTTCTCTTTGTAAGATAAACATTTTACTCCGCACGCGCCACGTTTATTTTGTAGGAAAAATCTGAATTTCTAGTCACCGGCGGCTGCAATTCTACTTTTGAATTCGTCTCGTTTCATTCAATTTGTAGTTCAAGAATTTAATTGATGACATTATAGTTGGCGATATTATTGCGTTACCTCGGACGCTCCACCAACTCTACGGTGTTATTTCGTTCGAAATGCATCGAGTTTTCCTGTTAAACTTATTTTGACTTTGTAATGTCTTGGATGAAAAAATATATGAATTAAAAAAACCAGCCAGACCGAGACCAATAACAATAAAATGTATTACAAAATACTTTAGTTTACACAGAAACACAAAACAAAATAAAAATCGTTGTGTCGAGAATCTTATTTGTATTGGATTAATATTCACAAGTTTATTATCGACAACAATAATAAGCGGAAGTAATTGTTTTAAATAAAATATAAGGAGTCATACAAATGATAAATGGTTTTGAAATTTATTGTATAGTTTCTACCCTTGGCGCTTGGTGAAACTTCATTTTATGTGATTAAATTTTATGCACTTGCACTGTTTCACCAATTCACTTTTTACAGTATCTTCAGGGCTATGATATTCAAAACTAGTTTGATATTTTTTATTTTTGAAATCGTAAGGATTACAACTTGAAGCGCAGTAAAGGAACTAGATAACCCACTCAACGCTACGTAAGATGCTTAAAATCACGTTCCAAACTAAGTTTGGCTACGCCTCATGAACTTCCTAGGTGCCCTAGGTTTCTTATGCTATGTGGGAAGCAGTGTGTTTGTTTGTCTTTTGATACTATATAAAATACTATAAAACTAGAGACAAAGTTACAGATAATATCTTGTAGGTACTCAATAACAGTGGAATATTAAGATGATGAGTATAATAAGTACAGTTCATAAGATAATACTCTGATCATGGTCCTGTAGCGAGCGTTTACGAGGTCGATGCCGTAAAAGGTTCGTAAAAAGTAATGGCTTAATACTTTCCTAAAGTTAAGGACGGCTCAGCGGTTCAATAATAAAGTCCATCACGGGAAAACGGTGATTTAATGTCAATAACTAGGTTGGTTCCGTCTACAGTGAACATTTACCAGTTTCGTCGAATCGCTTATTATTTAATGTTAAATAATATAATTAATTCTAGAGGATATGCAAATTTGATAATTGTACTGAGTTCTTTTACACGGTGTGTCTCCTGCTGGTAGACGAGATGGAACGCATACGTTATTTTCGTCGATTTTTTTTTACATTTCTTTACGATATTAATTATTTGATTGGCTTGCTATGAAGATTCATCATTCTTGTGACTATGTTCGCTCAAGTACGAAAATATTTAAATACATTGGCTTGTGTAAGGTCAAGCCTTGTGGCAGGGAGGAGGGGTCGGTACCCCAAATGTTTGGACCAAAAAGCCAGAGGCCGCTAGCAGCAAACAAGGCGGGCTTTAGTCCCCAGTGGAGTGGCGGCTGAAAGACCTGTGGAGAATGGGTGGGTTTTACCATCTTACGTAGTGCTGCAGTAAAAGAATACTTCAAATATTTGTTCCCAAAGTTGCGGGCATCATTTAGGACTTCCAGACATTAGAAAAGTCATGATCTGGTGTCACCTCACCCGCGGGCAGTGCACACTAGCTGTGCCCGCGACTTCGCCCGCGTTTTTATTTCATTAATTTATTTTATACATTTCCAAAATAAAATTCTTAAATATAACTAGTCTAAGCCGTTCCTTATTATATTAGCTATGCTATGCTAGCCTATGAAAGTCTCGTCAAAATTGGTCCAGCCACTTCAGAGATTGGCGGGTACAAATAGACAGACAGACAAAAATTGTAAAAAATATTATTTAGGTATATTATGTACTTTGTAAATATACATAATATGCATTTAGTAAAAATCGGTTATTTTAATATTACATACAGACACTCCAATTCTTTTTATTTGTATAGATGTCTATATTAATGAATTAGACAACTTCTCACTATAGTAGGTGTATCTTTAGTGAATAATTTTGTGTACTCATGAAGCTGGCAGACAGCCGCTCGAGGTCCAGCGAACTTACCGGGTTACTTGAATTGTCCGGAGATCGTTAACATCGGTACAACCGTTACTTATTTATAAGTTGTGTAAATAATCCAAGTGTCTAGGTAGATTATAAATTACTTAAAATTATTAACAAAAAGGTGTATACAAAAATAAATTCGCAAGCGGTCGTAACGTTTAGACGTTAAGCTGCAGTGTGCGTCTTGGAAACATTACTTTTACGATGACCATAAAGTATGGCTTCAATGTAATTTTATAACTGATTCGAGAAACGTCGCTCCCATTAACTTTATTGAGATTTCACTTCACTTCCCGGGGTAAAGCGGCCGAAGCAACTTCATTTGAATATTCTTCTCAACAACTTAGTTTTCAACTCATATTGTTGAAGCCGAAATGGTGTGTTGTCATCGAAATCACTCAAATATTTTCACAACTACAGCAATTCTCCAACACTTCCTGTTACCTGTTTTTCCATCACATTCCTGTCCCCACTCCTATCACCATGTCTGTAATTAAGACTCCTGCATTTTGACAGGCGATGCCAGATTAGTGAGTAGTATGAGTCTTCTCCAATGGAATATAATTAATTGGAGAAAATAGCACACACTTAAAATAAGTCTGATTAAAATAAATTACTAAAGTCCTTTCGTAAATTTAGTAAAGTACTAAATTTACGAAAGGACTTTAGTAATTGACAGCGGCAATATTTATAACAGAATAATTTCACGTGTCCTTGAACCTTGATTCTAGTTCTTACCTCAGTCATCGACGTTCGCGTCATTATTATCATTACGCACAATATCATATGGGCTTTCCTGTTTCTCATTTATTTTAAGACAGATTTAATCAGATCAGTGAATGACTACAAAAGAACATATTTCATGTATCGTGATTTGATCTCGCTGCCATCAACCCGGACCATAGAAGACTAAAGACATTGGAACATGTACGTTAGATATATAATGTTTAAATCTCTTATTTCATAATTAAGATACAATTCCGTTGACTGGTGCCTGTGGCAACGTATTGCTAGTAGCAAATAAGCCAAACAAACCGATGTAAGGTTTTTGCGAAGCTTTTTGGAATCTTATTAATAAAGTCAGGCGTTATTTTGCGGAAGTCAAACCGCGAATCGACAAATTGATTGATTCTATTTTTTGTTTTTGGAATATTTCTTGTTTGTTGGTTTTATTTAAATAAATGTGTCATTGTTTTATTTGCTTTTTATTTCAACAAAAAACTAAAAACTTTGCCAAACTTCACCCCTTTTTAGGGCTCCGTATGCAAAGAGTGAAAATGAGATCCCATAACTAAGACCCGCCGTTCGTCTGTCTGTCATCAGTCTGCATCTTAATACCTGTGATTGAAAATTGAAATGTTCAAAAACGGTGATGTATTTCTGTTACCAAATTAATTTATTGTGAAATAATTTATAACGTATCACTCACACTTAGTAGGTTTTTATTATTTTTAAATACGTACTTTCCTCAATTAAGCAATTAATTTTATAAACTATAGCGATCCGCCACGGCTTCACGCGGGTGGATATATGGCCTAGTATGTCACTCGGTGGAAATGCAGCACTCATTTTTTTATTAGAGAATATCTTCCTGCATTTTAAATCGGTAATATCTTCAAATATATTCATTCAAAACTCATGTTGTAAAAAGCATATTGATGTATTTTAATTGGATAATGTGTTTAAAATAATTAACCACATATGGGTAAAAGCTCTATTGCTTAAAATTGCTTCGTAAATAAACCATTATTTCCTGTAAAAAGTAGAGGATAAATAGTAGTTATTGCGGGTTATCCCTAAGAGATAGACATGTTTTATTTCACACTTTTTCGTAGACCTTAAAGTGTACAATATTGTAGTTCATTATTTCTACTTATCTCGTAGGGTAGGTAGGTAGGTAGGTAGGTAGGTAGGTAGGTAGGTAGGTAGGTAGGTAGGTAGGTAGGTATTTATAGGTAGCCAGCCTTTGGAACGTAATTGCAAAAATTGCACTTTTTCACGGCATCACATAAGAACTCTCAATTTCCAGTGATTGTCTACAATATTGTTCATGTGTTGTACATAAAACATAATCATTCTGTATTTATCTTCTCTGGGGGTTGGAGTTTTTGTTCCAATTGAATGTGGGACCAATTTTAAAGTATACGAGTACACTTCTTAAGAAAATGATTAATGTAAAATATCACTGAGTGAACGAATCAATCATTTCCTGTTTTCGTACGCTTTATATATTTTTTTATCCCCGAGGATTCACGATCGCAACCGGAGTGCTCAAACATGAAGAAGCATCCGCGGGAAATTGTGAACCTCGTACGTTATATCGTCGGTTGGAAAAATAATTGTATCTAAATTCTTAGACGGTTTCACTGCGGCGGCGGCGGACGACAGCCACCTGTTAAATACTAGGATTTAGATTTCAAATTAAATCAGAACACCTTCATCTTAATACATGCCATGAATTATTAGATGTTTCTCAAATATAAATCTGTACATATACACGCGCACCTCATGAGGCTTTACATAATATTAGAGCGGACCAATCCATTCTGTAGTAATTTCACCGATACAATCTTTCTTTTAAGGTGAAAAGTTATCGCAGTATCGGTGTTTGCTATTGTCGTATTTTTATATTCAGTATTCAGTGCCAGGTAGCCGGTAAATTTACTTACGGAAGAGCCTTGAGAACCATGACTCTGATTGGTAACGCACTAACATATTTAATATCTTCAGCGATGTGTATTTCCTACCCTAATAATTATGCAACCGTTTGTTTGTTCGTCTTTTTATACAATAAAATAATTTTCGTTATTTGGGAAAAACATTATGCGAATGTGTTTTTGTTATTAGAGTAAGCGTCTTAGTAAATCTAAATCTGTAAAGGTTTTGTCCAGTGGAATGTGTGATCTGGCTCAGAGACAAAGGTATATAGGGTGGGGTGTTTGCTCGACAAACGCCGCCCGTATCGCCGCGGGCGCCCATGCAATAAACTCGACAAACAACCCCCATACATGCGCCGGCCTCCATTGTTTCTAAATTGTTAACAACTATAAATAGAGAATCTTCGTTTTTGTTTCTGCTACAGTGCTTCAGATGTGAGTGAATAATATTATATGGGACTCCTGGCAGTAAACATGTCGCCGTCTACGTGCTAATGTAACGTGGCCAACATAACAGTGACGGGCACTACCGTTATGGCGGCAGGAATAAGTGTGTCAATGGCACCAGTCTAAGTGACTTTTCACTTTCCTACCTTGTCATTTTCATGGCGTTAGTGACCAGATAGCTTGACAATTCGAAATAATATTTATGATGTACAAAATATTTTATTATTTATTTCGACAAACAACTATCGAAAAAGTAACCTATCACAGGTTACTTTCCATAATTTATTTTTCTTCAAACACAACCTTCATAGGACTTCTACATCCAAATGTTTTTGTAACCACGTAAACTTTACAATATCTAGGGGCGTAGAATACCCACCTGCCACCATCACCAGTCTTGAGAGTTTTGTTTTCGTGTGTGAGGCTTTAATAAGCTAAATTCTACCACTTCGGATGGTAGCGATAAACCACCACCTACGCGCTGCATATATTTGCATGCATTTATTACCATCTATAACTGAACAGAATTTTCTAACTGAAACGACAAAAACATTAACAAAACAAAAAAATGTTCTTCAGTTTTTTATTCAGATTCAAGTTCAGTAACATAAGTTTATTAAATTCATTCTAGCGTTATGTCTAAACAACCTTCCGCTGCCGCTTACGCTGACTCTCTTCGCTTACATCTACATTATAACTAAAGCAGGGCTTCTCAACTTGTACGAGGGCCATATTATATAATATATACAAAATACATTATGTGTAAATAACATAACTAAATAATATGTAAAAGGTAAAGCATTAACTTTGGTAATATATTTAAGAAAACATTTTTAAATAAAATTCAATCTATGTATGAGATGTTTTCTACGGAACTGCATTAATAGTCTGACACTATTGTCATGTGTCTAAAATATTAGAAGTACCTAAATATTTACTCAATTAATATACCAAGTTCCTGAATAGCCGAGCTTTGCTCGGTGTTTTTTTTTAGTATATTATGTTTTTTTGGAATTATATTTCCAGACTCCCAAGAACTGTTTTTCTCAAAAAAAGAAGGAATCCAAAAAACGCGGAAAAAATAAAAGAAACAAACGGACCGAGATTTGAATCCGGATTTCTTGCGTTTTAAGGCGCCGACTTCCCAAACGAGCTATTCTAACTTCGTCAATGGTGGCGAAAATTAGTTTCGTATTCTAATAATATTGTAGGAGGGTTTTATTCAATAAAAACACGATTAAAACGACATTTTCTGAAAATAAAACCTAACTAGATCGATTTCTCGCCCCGAAACCCAAAATTAAAAAAAACCGTTGGAGCTGTTTACATACAAGAATTGCTACAATTTACATACCTTGTATTAGATAGATAATTTTTGATTAATTAATAAGCGATTGAAAGTCTGCATCTGCAGCATGAATGATTTTGTTCTTCCAATTAAATCTTCTTCAACGTTTTCGCCTTATTCTGTTTCTATATCAGCTAATATCATCGAGGGGATTTCACCAAGGTGAATGTTTTTAGGAAGAGCGACTGCCATCTGCACTCTGTAACTCAGAAGGGAAACTAAGCCTAACCCTAGATTAGTTCGAATTCGAATACACGAGTCCAAACTTCTTCACCCTAATACTCGTAGCACTCATAAAAGTTATCGAAAATCAAAAATCTTTGATACACGGCGCAGCGGAGGGCTTGGAACCTTAACTACCGAAGTAACTAGATCACTTGTTCTTCCGGTTTAATACACATCAGTAATTAAAGACAAAACTGACATTATTTTTTCTCCTCTTTATTCCAGCACAAAAAAAAACTACAATACACCACATTATGTATATACGTTAAAACAGGGAATATTAAATCTGCATAAAACGAAAAACCGGTATAGTTTGGTACGAGTGGGCTAGCGAGCGCCAGTTGCAGTCGCTTATGTTTAAGTGCTTTTGGAAATTGCTGGAAGAGTCATCACGTTACATCCAGGCAAAAAAGGCAAGTCTACTCAGCGCTGCACCAGCGAACTCGCCAGTGGTAGTCAAAATTTTGTAGTCAGTAGATACATTTAAACACAGGAAGAGATGTCACATAATAGCTGAAATTTCGACTCTGTGAGTCAAAATTTGCTTAAGCTTAATAGCAACTAAAAACTTTTAACTTTGTCAAAATATGAATTATAAGAACATGATTGTTAACTTACCTTTTGAAATGAATTTTGTTTAAAAATGTATTTCGAATATATTAAGCTGAAAAATTTAATACTTTTTAAACGTTGAAGTGTGTGTAAAGTAAGTTGAGAAGCTCTGGCACATCATACATCACGTTCGCACTGCTTATTGCTATAGTAAGTCCCGCTCGCGGCCGGCGCTAGGAATTCAGACTTCAATATACATTAAATAAACTCCAAATATCAAAATACCGTTATAACAAATTAAAAACAATAGTCGTTGTACAATATAAATTCATTTACATTAAAAGACAAGTACATTTCTAATTATTTACAATCAATATTGTTTATATAGCTTATTATAAGAGACTAGATATCTATTGTCGATATTTTAAAAACGCATCCATTTTTACTAAAACCATTTCCAAAATCAAACGATGATTGCGGGTGATCCGGTCGGACACGGGCAGGAGTTCAGTTTGACAATCTCAAACACTTTGGTGGGAGGTGCTCGTGTATAATAAACAATACGAATGTGAATATTTAATTATTTTTTATGTCACGTTTTGCTAACTTTAAGAAGACAATGGGAAACGAATGCATTAATAAAATGTCAACACAGGGCCAGGTGCTTGTTTAACCGCAGTCCGAGCGTCAAGTTTAGTTTGGTACAAATACGTGATAACCTGTCATATAATTCGTTTAGTTATCTTAGACGACTATACTACTTTACAATGTTTCGTAGCCTTCGCAAATTTGAATAACTTATTAAAGAATATAATAATGATAAATAATATAATAATGATATATAAAACATTTTACTCCTGCGATTCATTCATTTTTTTATAAATATAAAATACAAAATCTAGCGTAATTGACTAATAACTTATGTTATAAGGAGATAACTTCATTGGCATGTGTTACTTAATAACTAAGTACTCAAAAGAACAAAACTCAAATAAATGTATAAGTGTCAATAAAAAATAAGTCCCCTCTTTAATGAGCTCCTAGGATAATACATATACTGTTTCTGTGGCTTTACATGTTTTTATATGTTTTCTTTTTACGATTGGGGTCTATCTAATGCTATATCTACGGTTTTAAATTTTTATATAGAATAAGACGCTGAACGAGCTCAAGTCTCCCGGAAGGCAAGAGGTGAGGAGGAATGTTGTACCGCAGTGTTTCATCACCTGCTTGTCTCTGACGAGCTGACTGACAGGGAGAGAGTTTGTCTATTTTACGCAGAGAACCCGCATCGACACGAGGAATAAACCAAACTTTGTCGTTTGTATATTTTGGAAATTTTAAATAAATTCATATTTAAAATGAGAAACACATGTACTTTATCACATATAATTTATAATTGAAAATTATCTTTTAAATAGCCGACCTGTTTCGCGTTTTACAGCATCATCAGGGCTAAAACCTAAGTTTTAGCCCTGATGATGTGGTTCTCATTTTAAATATAAATATGTGGAAGTTTCAGCAAGCGCCAACGATGAATAATATAGAATATGAGGAAATTCCTTTGTGACATTGATAATGACTGCTTTAAAAGCTTTCATTCATTACCCAAAAAACAAGAAATAGACGCAGCATTTATGCAATAGATCAGTCATAATGGACCACGAATATGGATTTCCGCAAAACTTTGCCTGATTTCATAAATTCTCATTAATAATTAATGTTATTTTACTTGCTTGCTTGAAAACGATTATTGTAAAGTGAAGGAGGGGAGATAATGACGTCACAAGACATAAAAGATAAACTAAAGGTGGCTGGTGTTGCCGCGCTCGTAATATATCGGATGTCAGAGGCGACAAGTCTGTCGAGAAATACATTGATATTTTCACCAAACTGAATACAATCAAAATAATGTTCAGATATTATGTAACCGCCACTCGGTACATGGGCATTCTGTGATGGACGGATTGTTATATAAATAAAACTAAATATTTAAAATAAATTAAATAACGAATTTCTACTTATAACACAATTTGTAAAAAAATTAGCTAGTTCCGTTCCGTTCGCTTTATAGTGAATGTCATGTGACGAAAAGTTCAAATTATTACATCGGCATTTTCAAATGACGTATATTTTTATTCTGTTTCAATCATTTTCCTTATTATTTATTAATTTAATATTTCATAATTTTGCTCTTGAACTCCATAAATAAATATTTAGTTTTAAAATATTGTAACGAATAATATTTTTTAAACAAGTTTTTGAATATTAAATTGGACATTTTAATAAAGTTAATCAGTACGTCAATGATAAAACAGATGGCGCGGCAAGCTCTATACAATATCTCTATCAAATCCTTCAAAAGTATTTGAGCTATTGATTACAAAGTACTTCGGAAAAATATAAATACCTTTTGTTATATTATATAATATTATATAAAAGTTGTTATGAACGACAGATACCTACATCAAAAGGCATACAGTGGAAATCACAATTTCTATTGCTATTTCAGGTGTGAGCAGACAGACATCGCTTCTCAACCGATTCGACCCAAACAGATACACATAACAGTATTTTGAATATGTTTAAAAGTAATATTTATATTTGGATGACGATGCTTATACTCATGCAAATAGTTTTCAAATATTTCAAGTTAAATATACTACGCATCTGTAGAATAAAATCGAAGTCGTAAACATTGAGAAGCGATGTCATTACGTTAAGGTGTTCGCAGACCCGCGGCGGGAGGCGGCTAGGGCGGACGTGCGCACAGCCGGAGGTACTCCTTGCCGGAGCGCGGCCGCAGCGTGCTCGTGGTGTGCCGCGTCGCCCTGCCGAACGTCACAGGGAAACTATACACACATTATATATAATACATTTGTATTTCATTCTCCGCCCCGAACACCAGAATAGATCTTAAAAACAATGATAGCTTGGTGAATATTGGTGAATATAATATATAAATGAATTGCTGTTCGTTAGTCTCACTAAAAATCGAGAACGGTTGAAAGGATTTATCTTATCTTAGTCTTGAAATGTTCGTGGAGATCTAGGGAAGGTTTGAAAGAAAAACCCTAAAAACAACCTTTTTCTATTTCCCATACAAACGTTTTATAGAGTCAATTTGAACTTTTGTTGTCTAAGCAATTTAGACGTGTTCCTAACTGAGTCAATTTGCAATTTATTACCGTTTAGGTCTTTTATTTATCGATTAAGGCAGTACGAAGTCTGCCGGAACACCTAGTATATTCATAAAAATAAATGATAAAAAGGATAAATATTACAGCTCTTACGATTAGAAAAATCGATGTATAAATATATAACAAATAGTTATTTGCAATGTGTTGAGAACGTACCTCATAGTGGTGGGCGTGTCCGAGGAGGAGTGCGACGAGCAGATGGAGAGCGTCTCGATGTAGTCGGACATGTCGGACGTGCCGCTCGACGTGCTGTGCGTGTCCATCACGCCTATGGACATCATATGAAACATTTATTATCTTCAATAAATTCTAATTCAATTCCCGAAGGGACAGACATGAGTGTGTTGAACATAGATGTTTGTATTTCCGGTTCTGGGTGTTAATTAAATTTATTCTTGTATCTATTTCAGTATTTCTGTGTATTATTATCGTTGTCTAACACCCATAACACAAGCATATCGAGGGCTGAAAGGCAAAGTGTTTTAGCGACATTTTTTAAACTTTACGGGAGAGCGATTCAAAGTGTTCATTTTCGGAAAAAAATTAATTGTGGAAAAACTATTAAGTAAACTTGAATAGGTTCTTTAAAGAAATATTTATTCTAACGTTAAGCATTATATTATTCCAAATTTAGACGTATAGACTCATTAATTCCAAAAATAATTCTCCCTTCATACAAATTGTCCACTTTTTAGAGCAAAGCAAATTGCTTTAAGCGCCACTGTCGCTAATTAATTATTTGTTGCAGGCAAAAAGTTTTAAGTATGTGGCAAGTTGTTTATCAGATGAAAGCAGAACGCATTAACTACCTTACAAGTATATTAATTACATCAAATGTAAATAGCTTTACCGACATGACAGTATAGTTTTAGTGTAATTTTCTTTTACCTGAGCACCTTTCAAAACATAAAATGGTGTGTGTGAAATTCCTTGGATTAAGAGAATTTACTATGATTTGGTGCTTGATACATAGCAATGTTAACGAACACAACAAAAGTCGTCTTAATAAATGAAGATATTTAAGGAATAAATAAAGAGAATACCATTCAAGAATCAACTTCTTATTGAACCCTGCATGTGCAGCTTAAAACTTATTTTATAACAAAAAAATATAACTGGACAAATTACACAAATTGATCTAACTCCAAAGTAAGCGAATTAAATACTTGTATTATGGGCGATAGACAATGATATTAATACATGGAAATACTTAAATAGATACGAGAATAAATTTAATAAATACCCAGTTCCGGAAATGAAGACATCTATGTTCATCACACATATGTCTCTTTCCGTCGGGAATCGAACCCGAGCCACGTGGTTAGATGATACGGTTAGGCGTGTACGCTAGCCACTCGACCAACGACTTTCAATGTAAATAAACTAACAAATTAGTTGAAACGACATGTATGATAAAAATATGTATCAGTGCAAATTGATTTAAACGCCTTGTTATTGGTCAAGTAAGACGTAATCAAAATGTTTTAAGCGACATTACTTATTAGCACCAGTTGCGGGTAAAATGTTTCAAGCGACATCTTGAATGTTATATTGTGCAAGGCAAATTGTTTTAAACGACATACAGAATGCTATATTGTGAAAGGCAAGATGTTTCATGTAACATTTGTTTTTAAAATACGGAAAGGAATAATCGTTGAAGCGGAAATTTTCACCAAAAAATAAGAATTTAACAGATACTTACACTAAATTGCCAAATTTTTGTGTCAGTTCATACAACGCTTTTTTGGACGGACCCCGAAATTTCGATTGGTTTAACCACCACAAAAGTACTCAGATTTGAATGAAAGTAAGTGCATTCGACGCAAAAAAAATTGCTGATTCCAAATATAAATATAACTCAATTTCGCCTTTGATGTCGCTTAATACATTTCGCCTTTCACCACTCGATATAATATGCTTACTTTGGGGTTAGATCAATTTGTGTAATTTGTCCAGTAATATTTATTTATATTTATTTATTTTGTTTTGTTATATTTTATATTTCTGCCGCATTTTAGTTCATACTATCCAAAAACAATACCTTTTCCGACTATTTTAAAAAAGGCGATTAAATTTATTTGTACTTTATATTTACAAAACGGATATATTAAACAAAAATTTGGTTAAAATAAAATTATTATATATCGCTTTACGGAAGAACATTATAACACCCATGAAACTGAAGGAATGGAGTATGACGGAATGTACTGTGGAGATTACATACCCAACAAAAATCTGTGGCCATTACCTATTACAAACTGACCGTTAGATGGCTGGCCCTATTAGAGTAAGATAGATGTTTAATATTGGAGATAGATCTATGTTAGGAGTGTAATCTCCAGATAGTACCGTTCACCATTTAGCTTCATGATAATGCATTATTGACACATTACATACATATCGTCTCGCCAGGTCCCTTGCGGGGTTGAGAGTATCGAGTGCTCAATGTCACGATCCCTGCATACCTGCCTAGCTTCTTACATATTTATCGGTATCTTCATGCATAGACGCCAGTTGTTGAGACTCTTGGGCGGTGTGCCCTTGGATAATACGCGAGCTATTTAATTGTGGAATGTCAACCTAAATCTCCACGGATAAATCTACATCCATCCAATTTGCATTGTATATCTGCTTTGTCAATCTTTCGTCTTTCATTCTTTTTACATGACCGAATCATCGAAGCATGCCCATTTTCATTTTTACCCGGACACTTTCTTTCAATTCCACTATTTCTCTGAACACACCATTACGAATGCGGTCTGCGAGCGTTACTCCACAAATTTTGTGGAGCACACACATTTCTACCGCATTTATCCTATTTTTATGCTGCTTTTGAGATACCCAACTTTTACTTCTATAAAGTATTTTGGGATTGGGATAAGCACTAAATTATGCAAAGCTAGTCGAGCCCTATAGCTCACCGTTCCGCTTTGAAGTAGCTTAGCCAAGGTTCCATCCACTCTATTCTCAGCACTCACTCTCCTTTCTACATCTGCAGTGTACCTTTCATCTCTGCTAAAAGCACTTCCACTTCATTACAATTGTAATACAATATTTTGATTATCTTCTTCCAATCTTTCAAGAATAACTTTCCCAAAGGAAAAAAGGGGACCATATTACATTATTTCTTAACTATCTTATAAAATTAGAAATGATTAATCAAAAAAGTTAAGTGTAATTATTTATTTGGTAAATGATTACCTCTAGGAGGCTTCACATTAAGCACGGGAACTTCAGCTTCAGCAGAGCAACAAGCGTGAGGATCTCGCCGTGGAGAAATACGCTCTCCCTCAGAAGATCTGGATCGACGAACCGCCAAGGTTCCTGTGCCACGCCGCGCAGATCGTCCTCGTCGCCTTGCCAAAGTTATAGGAAATTCTCTTCCACCTGCTACGACACAAACTCCAGCTGCACGTAACGACCAACTAGATACACCCGAGTCATTTGAACTTGAAGAATCTCTATTTCCAGCAGTAACAGCCACACATCCTTTAGTTTTAGATGCTTCCGAACTCTCAGCATCTGAGTGCTTATTTGTTGCACAGTCACAAGTTGTCCCGGTATCTCTTATACCAGAATCGCGTAAAGTCTCTATTGAAGATGCTGATCCTCGACTGCCAACACTGCCCTCAAATTCTTTAACGTCGTCTAGAAATCTTGAGGAGTCTGCTGAACTAGATCGTTTTCTATATTCTGCGCGTTCATGGGGACCTCTAATTTCCACTCTTTCTCCACCAACGCTAACACTAGGATGTGATTCCTCAGGACCGTATAGTGTCGGATTACTAGCTGACTTTTCATCTAGTAACCTACTAATAGGACTCTTAGCCGGATATTTAAGTGTATGAAATGTGAAAGTTCCAATTGGTGACATTGGAGTATATCCTGAAGATAGCTGCTTCTCATGTTCTAACTTGTTACTTTCCAGGGAATTAGGTTCCATCATCAAATATTCATCTTGTGAAGCTTCCCTATTATTCAATTGCTTATTATCTTGAGGATGACCGCACTTAGAGCACATGCTATTGTTTGTTGGAGTCAATGATTCTACTGGTTTTAAATTGGCACTCAAAGCATCAAGTTCCAGTTGTGTTACTCCTGCTTTTTTCAATAAATCTTTGGCATTTTCATAGTGTTCTAACGAAAGAGCAAAATTCAAGTTTTCATAATTAGCTAATGGACCGTCATCAATTTCTATAGATCTTGAATCGAGACTATGGCTCATATAATTGTCCTGAGTTTCCAAGTTGTCCTTTGATGTTTTTCTCCGGGTTTTTCGAGACAGGTCAATAGTGGCGTAAAGTGCATTTTGGTCACTTACGTTTGGTTTCACGTTCTCTTTATTTGGAATTGTGTTCTCACTGTTTGCATTTCTGTTGCAATATGGGAGCTTAATCCAATTATTAGCCCAGTCGGTCACTCGCTGACAAGGGCAGTTTGCTTGTGAAAAGTTTTCATCTGTATCAACAATAGTAGGTGTTTTTAATTTTTTACCAAACTTGAGTAAACATCCACAAGGTTTCTTTAAAATAAGAGTATTGGCAGTCGAATTTTTTGTTATTCTAAATAAATCACTGTTTAAACATTCATTTAAGCGTTTTGGTGTATCATAATAGTCTCCATCCACCTGCAAGAAAATTTAAACCGTAATGGACCAGATTTCAGTCAATTAAAAAAATATCTTATTTAATTTAAACATTATACATAATATAACATAATCGTTCGTATCTTCAAGTTCTGCATACAGCCTAGAGCCGATAATTATAGGGACAAAAAAAAATAAAAACTATTGGAAAGGAAAGTAAAATAATGATAATAAAAGAAAAAATAAATTACGCTCGAGTGGAGGTCGGGAAGTGGGAAGGGGGAGATGGGGGATTAAGGATAAAAATGGGTTTGTCTCAATGTTATATTATAGTTCAATGACAAAGTTGTACTTAGGCAATAAAATACAACAAAATGTAAAGGCTATTACATTTTTTTCTCATAACCTCAAAATATAATTATGTGAAAATGCCAATAACCAAATTTTTGATTTCCTATTTATGTTACAATATTTTTACGAAATATACCTAGCTTTTTATGTATCATATTGTAATTTTTTAAAATAGAAAAATTTAGCTTTTCAGTTTATTATGAT
The DNA here is from genome assembly GCA_018236625.1 of Lasaia peninsularis. Taxonomy (NCBI): domain Eukaryota; kingdom Metazoa; phylum Arthropoda; class Insecta; order Lepidoptera; family Riodinidae; genus Lasaia; species Lasaia peninsularis. The sequence continues at coordinate 17,189 of DVZL01001173.1, forward strand.
TTATTATCATAAAAAAGACCCTAATTTTCGATCGAAAATTCACGCGTCAAAATATCAGCTTTTTTAAAAATATATATTGCATGTATCTTTTTCCCTGTGTTGGTCCGGATCCTTTATGTAGAACAAACCAACTTCTTTCCTACCAGGCAGCTCGTAAGAAGCGAGCAAAGGTTACTGTCAACTGACTACTGGTGGTAGAGTGCTGTGCATCAACTCGCCCGGGTAGTGATCCACCGCCTTACCTATTCCTGCTGCCATAATGACATTGTCGTGTACCGTTAGGGTAGCCGGTAGACTTGCACCAAAGGTCTTACTGCCCGACCACAGGGCAGCGGTGTACCTTCAACATCTATAGTGTCTATAGGCCACGTTTGTCTCTTAACATCAGGAGATCCGTGTGCCTGTTCGCTGCCTTATCCTATAAAAAATTTAGTCATTATCCCAGATCATATCGATTAAAGTAACTGTGAGTTCGCACTTACAAATTTAAAGCAATCTAAAACGTCTAATTATATTACTCGTATTTTCATTTCATTAATATAATAAGAAAATAGCAATAACAAATACTCTCATAAAATGCAAAAATGCATAATAATATATTTCACTATTTTTATTTGGTTCAAATTTCCTTTTTAATTAGTTAAGAACATAATATATTTTATATATATTATATGTACCACACATATATTAAGTATTATTCCTCTTTCTATCCCATATTAATATTAAAATATTTTTCTTGATTAGTACTTACTTCGACAGAAGGAATTTTTGGAATGTCATAGTTTTCATAAGGTCCTAAGTTGGCAGTAAAATCTTCTCCGATTGAAGATAGATGAACGTGACTAAACGATCGAATAGGAAGAGGCATTGGAGGTTTCCTGGTGAGTTGCAACTCCAGCCTAGGCGGTTTTGGAGGCCGTTTTGGGGGATCTACAGGGCAACGACACACACTTCCAGTCTTATCATTATTTCCTACACTAGTATGAATATCGTTACTATCAGTACGGCTTTCAGTAACAGCTTCCATAGTCCATGCTGGGTTAAAATGCTTAGCACCTGGCGTCAGAGCTGCTGTAGATGACCTCGAGAGAGCACCCAACTTCGAAATGCAACTCATGCATCGCTCAAGTGCCACGTTGCCATTACCGTTCCATGGGGCTATATCAGTACAGTCAACTGTTTCATTGACAGATGCCGTATCTCCAAAACCGAGATCTTGGAAATGAGTTCGTTCTGCAGAAGGCCAGTACGGAGAGATAGCTTCAACATCTTCACCATTATAAGGGTCTTCGTACAAGCGTAGATCCGTTGGAGGTAGTGATCTATCGATTGTTTTGATTTCCAACGATCGCGAGTCAGATTTTTTCAAAGATTGTGTGTTATCACTTCCTAACCCTGTCGAAAAAAATAAATATACAATTATTTTTCTATTCATTTAAGTGAACTGAATTGAAGTGAAATGAAAATTATTTATTTACCGAATGTGTTTAAAAATATATAGGTATAATTACATATTCTACCATAATGTGGTGTGCAAACATTTTAACAAATAATTTATATTTAT
>DVZL01001174.1:0-18751 GCA_018236625.1 Lasaia peninsularis
CAGTGGTACCAATCCGGGCGAATCGTTGCAAGACTCTACCACCTAGTCAATGTTACGGTTTTGGTGACAATAGACCCTGTGCTCGCCTATTACGAGCTGCCTAGGTGGAAGGCAGTTGACCTATTCTACAACGGAACCCGGACCAACACGGGGAAAAATCTTATATATAAACAATTGCCCTTTCGGAAATCGAATAAATCTCGTGCGTGACAGTCGGACGTGGACACCACACGACCTTAGGGGTGACGAAAAAACTACATATTTCGGTTTAAAGCGAAAAGTGACATAGTTGGAACGTGCCAGTAAAACCTTGAGTGTAGTCGTTACCATGAACCAGTACTAAAGTTTTACGACAGTTTAATCGTCGCGTATTAGTCGCAGGTTTATGAGCCATATGAGAGTACACTTCGGCCATTAGTGGACTATCACCGCAATTAAATAAAACACTAACTACGCTGGATCGTAAAATCACTTTACTTATGCGCTTACACGGATTAGGAGAGTGACGTTTTTAATATTACTACGGACTAATATTACTAAAGCAATAACCCAAAATTCAAAAAGAGGTAAAACAAGTTGTATATACAAAAAATACGTTAAAGTTATATAAAAAAACGCTTTAAAGTTACCGACTATAGACCAAAATATCTTTGCAGGTTTTAGAAGAGCCCCACTGGACACTTCAACTCCTAGCATCTAGTGTTTTATAAAATGGCTGAATTTTTTGTAAATTGGGATCCAAGCAATTAGTACGAAACTGGAAAAAATACTTTTAAATTTAATTTCATTTCTGAGATTTTTAAATTTAATTGATTTCTGAACGACAAGAAGAAAATCAAATGTTTGACAGGTTTCCAAAGGAACATGAAATCGTTGTTTTTACTATATTCTGCTATTTTTTCTATTTATTCACCTTTTAACCCTTCCTTGGACTTCCACGAATAATTCAAAACCATATTAGCCAAATCGGCCTAACCATTCTCGAGTATTTCCAACTCTGGAAACAATTAATCAACTGTATTTAATAAAACTGTATTCTAGGTAAAGTAACATTACACAAAGTCATTTGTATTTATTACCTCGCGTGTTATCTAAGTAATGAAGGTGGCTTTTATAGCGATCATTCCCAGTCACGATACATTGTATTTGTTTTCTATTTCCAGATATATAACATCATAAAACAATCTAAAAGATCATGGTTTTCGTTGTAAGAAGGGAGTTACCGTCTCTCACTTATTACGTATACGTTGACATGGTGCGTTATCTATACTCTAAACAGATAGAGAAAATTGGAGTGTTTGTATGTATTATGAAAATAACCGCTTTTTACTAAATGCCAATGTATGTTAACAAGGTACATAATGCTAAAATACTTTTTTTGAATTTTTGTCAGACTGTATATATCCCCAAATCTCTGAAACGGATGCACCGATTTTGACTTAGGCTACTATTATTTTAGAAATGTATAAAATTAAATAATTAAATAAAAACGCGGACGAAGTCGCGGGCGCAACTAGTCTCTATTCTATAAACAAACAAAATATCCGTCTCATGTCATCCGGGTATAAGCGACGAAGACTGAGAGACAATAATGTAAGTATAAACAAGCTCAAAGTAACAGAAATAGCTATAATAATGTTATTCACGTGGAGGTGATAGTACGATAAGATACGCAACAGAGGCGTAGAGTAAAAATAAACTGGTGTAACTTTGCAGAACGACGTGCGGACATGTGCGGCGCAGGCAGTGGGACGCGGGTGCCCATCTCGCTGGGAAACAGCGAACATCCGGAACATTTTAAATAGTCTCAGGATTTCCAACCGCCAGGTAAATCGGGAGGCCACCTTTTGCAGACCATCCGCAGAAATGACGGGGAGGAGGGACCTGTTTACTACCTGGATCTGGTCGGTGATTGATGGGAGCTTCAGGGCGTTTAGAGAGTTCGCGTATGCATGGCATGAGAGGAGGATATTCCTGGAGTAGAAGAGGAGAAACCGGCGAGCTCGGATATAGATAATTAGCACAGACTATTCATATCAGAATCTAAATCATTCATCATATGTTTACTGAGAGCAGCTAATCATTCCAGCGTGTTTGAGGCATTTAAATAAACAGTTATAGAAGAAAAAACATAGAAATAATAAACCACATATAAAATGTGATTTTAAATGCTAAGGACATAAAATGATATACTCCACGGGTTATTATTTTAACATCCTCTTCCCTTCAAAATAACTTAAATAATAAGCCTTTGAAAAAAGCGGCGACGTAGGAACCCAGAATTTTTAAACATTTTTAAACTCCTTTTTTGGGTTGTGCCCTTATGTTACTTAAAATGCGATATAATAAGAACATTTAGATTCTAGTTATATAAAATACAATTGTAAGTGTAACAATCGTTGATAATATTGGGCTTAGTTTCTTTTCTGGGCTATAGAGGTCAGATGACAGTCGCTCTCTGTAAAAAACCTAATATCATTTGATATCTAAAAGGAATTAGGTTACGAAATATCACAAGGGGGAGGGGGTTTGTAGTAATATATCACCTATATTTATTTTTTCGGCAAATACGCGATACTCAACCGAAAAGCGACGTTACGTGGTCAAAAATGCCAAAAAAAACATCAATGACAATCCCTTAAGACCTAAAACAATCCTTAATAATCTCATATAATGGTAACCCTCACAACAAGACACGCAGTTTGTGCGAAACGATCACTACGCGATGGATGTTTTTGCAACAGGCAACGTGCGCCCCGTTAACCTGTCATCCCGGGGCCTGTTATACGTCTTTCATCACATTCTCCCTTCAATATACATTTTATCATTAATTTTACACAGATTCAGTATCCGACAATGAAAAAATATAGTTTTCGAGAGATCGAGTAAAAAAATAAACTCAGTTTTTTCACAATTTTTACTAGCTGTTCCTGCGACTATGTCCGCGTTTTTATTCAATTATTTTACACATTTTTTAAAATAAAATTCTTAAATAAAAGAAGCCATTCCTTATTAAAAGAGCTGTCTGTTAGTAAAAGTTAGCCGTTTCAGATATTAGCAGGTACAAACAGACAGACAGACACGAACTTTTTATTATACGTATAGTAAAAAGCGATTATTTTAATATTACCTACACACAGACTCTCTTATTTGATTTATTTGTATAGATGTATAGATAAATAAATATATAAAAGCTCTGCAAATCAAAAGTTCCAACGTATCACTAAGTCTTTTTGCTCCCGAGCCTCGCATTACCTTTGCATTTTTTTGCATTATCCATTAATTTTTTTTTTATTTCATTAATTTATTCACCGCAAATTCTCTTCCATTTCAACAATTAATTATTGGTTCAAAATATGAAGACTTACAATAAAAGATCAATATAACTAAAATGCAATGCATAGTCTTCCGAAACAATATACCTACCCAATGTATAAATTAATGTCACATATACACATAGATATAAAACAAAGTCGCTTTCTCTGTATTTCTATATCCATATGTATGCTTAAATCTTTCAAACTACACAACAAATTTTGATGCGGTTTTCTTAAATAGATAGAGTGATTCAAGAGGAAGGTTTTATGTATATAACATGTATAGTATATCCGTACAAAGCCGGGGCGGGTCACTAGTTATGTATAAAGCGTTATGTATGTTATAAAGCGACAAGTAAATTGAAATAGTGAGGGTTCTGAAGTATTTGCAATATTACTGCTACTAAATACAGGTTTTCAAGCAATTAATACACTAATAGCTCTCGTACAAAGCACACGTGTTAAGTAATTACAGTGTTAAGGGGCTCTACTGGTCTCCACAGTCCACATGAAAGTAAAAATAGATAAAATATAATCACGTCCATAGCCCCGATAGAGTATGCACCCATGATAAGCCGACGATATTAGGTCACATGAAGTGACTGATACTTAAATTGGAAAAAGTCATTGTTACATAGCGGGGTTCGAATATGGACTACAGAAATGGATGTCTGAAGCGCGTACCACTAGGCCACCGATGACACGGTAAAATAAAATATAGACAATGGATCCTATTGCTTCAAATTACAGACCATGTCACATTATAACCAAAACTTGTATAAAAACTGTAGACATGTTGAACAATCTATTATTTAGATCTTATTTATGTTATAATATGTTATAATATATATATATAACGTACTATTTATTGTCTGTGTTGTCTGGAACGTTGTCAATGCTTATGACATTAAATGAAATGAAAAAAATGTTAAATTAATTGCACCCCACAATTACCACAATGTACCTACATCATCTGTAAAAAATTAAACTTTCTCGCTATTACGATTTATAAGACACAGCCAGATGACAGACAGACAGACGGACAGCGAAGTCTCAGTAACACGGTTCCGTTTTTATCGTTTGAGTATGAGAACCCAAAAAATAAGAATGGGCATGCTCGTAGGTTCGGTCATGTAATAAAGACGAAAGATGGACAAAATTAATATACAATGCGAATTCGGATGACAGACGGACAGCGAAGTCTTTGTAATTCCCGTTCCCGTAAAATTTCCGTTTTTAACCTTTGGATACGGAACCCTAAAAAGCACGGAAACTATCACGTACTACAAGAAAGAGCGAGTCAATATCTAGCTATATGTATATACTCGTATCTTAGTCTTCAAGCCGACTGTAATAACAACAAAAGCGATAATAAAATTCACTTTCACAGCAAAACGCGTCCGCTTCTTACCCAACAGTTAACTATCGCGGCACTGGATGGCGTGCCAGTCGCCAACGTCCTAGAGATCATCTCGTAGATAATAAACCTCTGTAATAACTGTATCCAATCATCGTGTTATTTAACGTTTTTTCATTGTAAAAACCGCACACCAGCTTTCCTACCAAGAGGTTCTTCAAAACCAGAGTCTGCTTTTTTTATGGGATAAAGAAGCGAACAAGCAAACGGCTCTCCTGATGGTAAGAGACAACCATGGCCTATAGACACCATAGGTGATGTAGGTGCGTCGCTGTCCTGTGGCCGGGGTGTTAGGACTGCTGTTCAAGTCTACAAGCTACCCTACCCCCGGACCGGAACACGACAATGTCATTATTGCGGCAGGAATAGGTAAGGCCTACCCGGGGGTTGCTGCACAGTGGTCTTGTTTGCGATGACCTCGATAACCTATGCTCGCCTCTTACGAGTTGCCTGGTATAAAAGGCAGATGTTCTATTGTACTTAGAGGACCCGGACCAACACGGGGAAAAGAGTACAGGTGGTAGAGTGCTGTTCAGCAACCCGCCCGGGTAGGTATCCACCCGCCTTACCTATTCCTGTTGCCATAATGACATTGTCTTTATTCGGTCAGTGGTAGCCGGGAGACTTGCACATCAGATCTAACAGCCCGACCACACACACTGAAGCGCTTGTTTTAGGTGTGCGTCACTCTATGGTGTCTACAGACCATGGTTGTCTATTACCATCAGGGGACCCGAGTGCTTGTTCGCTGTCGCACCAGTAGTATCGCAGATGCTTTGCCGACATTTTGATAATGAGTACCTACGCTTTTTTCTTGAAGTACCTATATGTATATAATACTTAGCGGTGTAGGAAGAGAATACCAAGTGCCAAATGTCGTGGTGATTAATATTACCACATTCATTACTCTCTTATTAAAGAAACATTTTGACGCCACCCTCGGATAATAAGCGAGCTATTTGGTCATGGAATGTTAACCTAGGTCTCCCCGGGTACCTATGGCCATCCAAATTCGCATTGTATATCAATTTTGTCTATGCTTCATCATTCATACTTTCCACATGGCCGAACAGTCAGAGCATGTCCTTTCTCATTTTTAGAGTTCCGTACAAAGACGATAAAAACAGAACCTTATTACTACCCTATTTATTCGCTGTTCCTCTGTCTATTTGTCTATCTGTCAACAGGCTGTATTTCATAAACCGTCGTAGCTAGAAAGTTGATTTTTTTACAGATAACGTATTTCTGTTGCCGCTATAACAACAAATAGATACTAAAAACAGGATAAAATAAATATATATTTGCCGTTTCAATAGTACGGAACCCTTCGAGCGTGAGTCCGACTCACACTTGGCCGGTGTTTTTATTTTGAACTTCCTGGTCCGTGTGTATCTAACGACAGGTTTAAATTAAAATTAAATCAATTATGTATGTCATAATGCGGTATGTTTACGGCCACTTTTAGCGAGGAAACCTCGAGGTGTGTATTTAGCAACAATTGTGTTACGACTCGGTTAACATCAAATACGTGATTTGGCCCGAGCCGTAATTTTTGGAGCGCATATTAGACGTTGATTATACTTTAGTGAAATGTGATATTATTCAGATAACAGTGAACACGTATATTTAGGATTCCGTACCCAAAGGACAATGTCCGTTTGTCTGTGTGTCACCAACCTGTATCTCGTGATAGCTAGACAGTTTAAATTTACACAAATTATGTATTTCTATTGCTTCTATAACAACAAATGCTAAAATCTATACAAATAAAAAAAAATTGGAGTGTCTATACGTAATATTAAAATAACAACTTTTTACTAAATGCATAATATGTACTCATATGTTTACAAGCTACTTTCATACATACTTATATATACCAAAATATTCTTTAGAATTTTTGTCTTTCTGTCGGTCTGTCTGTTTCTAACGGCTAATCTCTGAAATGGCTGGACCGATTTTGACTTCACTGGTGAACAGCTGATGTAATAAGGAAAGCTTAAGCTAAATAAGGTAAATTTACACACAAAGACGCTATCAAATCAAAAATCAGATGACAACGTTTCCATCTTTGGTAAGTAAAGGAATCGTGTAATTCCTAACTTTTTAATAAGACTACATTAATCTAATAGTAGGCAATAATCATATCTGAGGTACGACACAGGTTCTACTGACTAGTAATACCAGTAATGGATATTTAAAAAAGCGATTACCCATTTCCGCCATCAAAATGATTACTTCCTAACACGTGAACTCTTTGAAATCAGCTAAATAACAAATGCTCTAAGACTTCCGTATCAAGCGTGACTCAGTGTTCAAGGTTACCGAGGACCTTCGAAACTGTGAACTGTATCTATCATCTATTACATCTATTGAGTGGTGCAAGTACGTATCACACTACACGGGAAGCTATAAAGCTTGTAGCCTCTGTGGTGAAACGGTACAGCTGTTCTCTGTCAAGACCGTTAGCCGCGTAGGGTCTCGGATTTAATTCCCAGGACGGGCAACTTTTCTTAAACTGTTATTCATATTATTTTGAATAAGCATTACATGCCCGGGATTGGAATGTGCCCGAAGTGGCGATAGGCTTGCCAACTATCACATCAGAGCCCTAGTACCTTGGCTAATCGTGGGTGTTCTAGTATATCTACTGGACTAACGAATCGTGGATATACTAGCACAGCTACGTCTTTTGGATGATAGACGTGAAGGTACATACAACATATTTTTTAGAATTATTGTCTGTATGTCTGTCTGTTTGTACCCGCTAATCTCTGAAACGGCTAGACAGATTTTGACTGAACTTTTACTGGCTGCTGCTGCTGTAATAAAGAAAGGCTTACTTAGGCTTAGGCTACTTTGTTTTTAGATTTTTTTTTTACAAATGTATAAAATATATTAGAGATAATGAATGGTTGAATTAACAAAAAGCTACTGTTCTAAACAATCCATATTTTCACAAAACGAGCCTAGTTCACAGATCAGGAGAAAACTAATAGAAACTGGCGACATGTAGGCCATCAATCCGTTCCAGTAAGCAGACTCCGATTACAGGGCTTCAGTGCACAGTACGTGCACCAGCAGAAAAACCTCGTGAAAGCTGTACCCCGTGCTCGTTCACTTGGAAACGGTGTCGGGTGACAGACCGACAACTGTTTTTATGTTAGCCAACTGTTCAAATAGGTTTGGTTTCAACTATTAGTGGTTACGGAAAATATTGTTTCCAAGTTTAAAACTCTCTGATTCGTTAATTTTAGTAATAACTAGTACGGGATCCCTCGCCCATTTTCAACATTGATGACTAAAAGTGACTTCGTTTTGACTAGACGCCCAACATTTTTTTCTTATAAAAATTTGGTAAATGGTAGCTTATTTAGGTAGCGAGGATGAAATAGGTTGCTTTGGCGAATAAAAAAAAATATTAGTAACTCGCCCGGGGAGGAATCCACCGCCTTACCTATTCCTGCCGCCATAAGGACATTGTCGTGTTCCGGTCCGGAGGGTAGGGTAGCCGGTAGACTTGCACATAAGGTGCAACAACCCGACCACAGGGCAGCGGTGCACCTATAACATCTACGGTGTCTATAGGCCACGGATGTCTCTTACCATCAGGTGTGCCTGTTCGCTGTCTTATCGACCGAACTTAGCCCGGTGTTTTTAGTACATCGTATGAATACGAATAATATAATGAGAGAAAAAAAGAGATTTGAACCCGGACTTCCTACGTTTTAAGACGCCCGTTTTCCCGACCAAGTTGTTTTTACATCGTAGATGGTGGCGAAATTTAGCTTCGTATTCTAATTATATTGTAGAAGGTTTTTATTAAATGAAAATACGATTAAAACCATATTTTCTGAAAACAAAACCTAGCGAGATCGATTTATCGCCCCCGAAACCCCCTAAACACAAATATGAAAAAAACGTTGGAGCCGTTTCCGAGATCGTTGAATATATAAAGCAGAATTGCTCGTTTAAGGGTAGGTGTTAGCCGCTATATACCGCCGCTGTTTATACAGGGTGTTTTAAGATGTGACGAATGCGTTTGGTCACAAAACACGTAGGTGCCATTGTCAAACCGTTCATTGTACCGTATTATAAACATTACGTCCATTATATCACACCGGTAACTATGTTTATATAATTGGAGTTGTAAAATATGAATTATATGTGTTGAAATATAGAATAAAATATAGAATAAAGTAAATATTTAAAGGGACTCCAATACAACAAAACACCCACCTTAGGCAATGGATATCGCTTTTTAATTTTTATATTTCGATCACAGTTAAAAGCTCTAGTAGACGCTCGATACATTCTCAGAGTGTACATATTATTCACTTCTATTCAAAATAAATAACTAAAATTAATTTCTATGGTTAAAGTTGATATTATTTTCTGTTTTATACACTATAGATACAATGCCGAAACTTTCAAGTCTAACTCGCACTTGGCCGGTTTTTTTTGTGTATTTTTGTTTCTGAATCTCTATTTTCCATTTTCCAATCTTATTATAAACAGACAAACTTTTTTTTGCATTCCTTTACGTAGGTATGGTACGAATCTTTGGTACACACATACTTACGTGGTAGTTAGTGCCTGTCTGCGACAGTATGCCGGCGGCGACGAATAACGATTAATCAATACGTCTCCAACACAGGCAATTAACTTTTACAAGTATTAGAACGTTAACCTTACTGATTGCCTTACCGTCCACGAGCCATTGACCTACCTACTGACTAATCAGGAAGTAGATGTAACGGCCGTGTATACAGGGTGTATAGAATACATTTCTTTACTTGGATATGTGAGAACGAAAATGGTGAAATTATAATATTAACTAACTACTATTTTTTTATGGGATAAGACAGCAAACAAGGGCAACGGTCGAACGAAATCCGTTGGGTATTTTTAAAGATCTCAGCATACATAAGGACAAACAATTGTGGGTGTATGTGTTTTTTTATGGGATAAGACAGAGGACAAGCATACGGGTTTCCTGATGGTAAGAGACAACCTTGGCCTATAGACACCATAAACGTTGTACGTTCATTGCTATCCTAACAAAATTTGAGATTTATAAAATATTGCTAGCTGGTTTACAAAAATAAAATATTAATTTTATTTTTGTTCAAATATGGACTTCCGCAAAGTAACGCCTGATTATATAAATTACAGTACAAGTGTGGATTTATGGCAATATTTTTTCATTAAATTTCAACAACGGTAAGTGAAGAATATACAAAACAAACATAATTAAGTGGGTACGATTCAAACAACTAAGAAAATGATTACCCGTAATATTTGGCGTGGACGTAAACAGCTGCCGTTTAAGTTTAATTAACTTGCATCAAGTCCAAAATAGTCTTTTAAAGTCGTCTTAGATGACATCACTTCGGTAACCTACTCTAGGGTAGAATTAATAATGGTGCCATTTTTACAGAGAGCGACTGTCACCTGATCAGAAGGGAAACCAAGCCCATTCTAGATTTAGTCGGATTCGAATCTCCCAATCTGTGTTTCCTCACGATATTTTCCTCTACACTAAAATCACTCAGAAAATTTACATATAAAATAATAATTCGTACATGGCGGGGTTCGAACCTGGACTATCGAAAGTCCGAAGCGCTAACCATTTGAGCACTAAGGCTCTCCAAGATTTGCCAACTAATTCCCAAATATTTATCTTATCTTTAGCCGTTCGTCGAGAGTAGAAACGCGACAAACGTTATTTTTATCTTAAGGAGACCGATTTAGTAGAAAAATGTCGGCGTTATCAAAGCAGGTCATTAGGTTATCTATGCTTACTCATAATTGTTGCAGCGGTTAAGTAATATGAAGCGTCACAGACACAGACGAACGCATTATTCATTACATCGTGTCCCCCGCCATGTACAACATCGCGCCGCTTGTTTATTATATACAAAACTATCTGCCCCGGCGAACGCTGTACCGTTATGAAATATAGACGTCGACTGATTCTCAAACCTACCCGAAACTCATTAGGCCGGAACTGGATAAAAAGTTTCAATTTTTTTAGCTAAATCGGTTTAGCCGTTCTTGAGTTATCTATACAAATAAACAAATAATTATATAGACACAGCCACACCTTTTTTACGATTTATTTCGATCTATCACTCCTGACTGCATCTGAGTAAAGTAGCAAAATATACTAAAAGTAGATTTACAGGTTTCTGTTAAACGCTATAAAAGTAAGTGGATAGGTATGGTTCTATTTCAATAAGATACAGCATTCACAAAAACTCACCTGATAAATAAGTCATGAATTTTACTGTTTTTAGGGTTTAGTAATCAAATGGTAATAAACGGGACCCTAATACTAATACTCCGTTGTTCATCTGTCACCAGGCAACTCATGAACCATGATAAAATATTACACTTAAAATTTTCACAAATTACATATTTCCTGATACCGAAAATAATGTAAATATTTGAGGGGCGACACATACAACAACCGATTATTTATTATTTATTGATATACGTAACACTTCGTGCACAAGACCGACTCGCACTTGGCCGGTTTTCTTAGTTAATTTATGTAATCATCAAAATACGAAACCGGTTGTCGTTTAAATAATCAACACAGAGACGTAACAAATGTAATTTATATATTTAAACCGTATAATTGGTATCAAGGTAACGACGGAGACGATAACGGTGTTACAGTTGGTCTGCGCTGAAATAACGCGTCTCACTACTGAATCTACACAAATAAATTAAATAGGAGTGGAATGTAATATCAAAATAACCACTTTTTACTAAATGCATATTGTATTTTTACCTGGTACATATACCAAAATAGTATTTTTTAGAATTTTTGTCCGTCAGTTTGTACCCGTTAATTTCTGAAACGGTTCGACCAATTTTGACGGAACATTCACTGACAAACAGCAGATTAATAAAACAATGACCTAAAAACGCGAATGAAGTCGCGGGCACAGCTAATTAGTTAATATTTATGTGTTGGTGTGAATAAATTGCACCCTCAGATTGCGATCAAGTCAACATTTTTGTAAACTGTGATTTTAAATGCCAAGGGAACAAAATGATATTTTCTACAGGTAAACGCTGACAGAAAGAGAAATGTCCCGAACTCCACAACAATAACTTTAAAATTAAGCTTATCCAATGAATCCAGACTCTTTAGACACCGGTCGCGTGTTGGGTGATTGGGGGATGGGTATGTGTTTTAGAGTGAGTTTTTTTTTAAATATTATCTGTATGAGTAGTTACGACTCAGTTTACAATAAGACTGTTTCGCATTACAACAAAACAGTTATTATGTGTGCGAAAAAAAGAAGACTTTCTTGTCATCTTGAATATTCCAGGATGATGTCCAATCGCCTGTTTTTCGAAAATTTCGATTTATCATTGACCTTATCCTCCGCATTTACTTTCTGCACCAAAATTACCACTAATCATAAATATAGCTATAAAAACTGCAAACAAACTTCTTGTATGCATAGAATACAATGGAATATAATAAATTTTAGATTAAATTACTTTTAAATCAAATAAATAACAATATTTCTAGGAGATAAAAATGTTGCATGCTTCGTGGCAAAATTTACAATTTTTTTTAAAATGTCAAATTTACATTGACAGATGTTAAGAGCCACAGTTCTCGCACATAGATGTCGTTGCATGTGGTGAAAGAGAGGAAATACTGGAATTGAAGATACCTTCGATAGAACTTATTGTAATTTGCATGTTTCATTAGGCTACATTTATAGATACTTTCTTCAACAAATGCTGTGTGTTTTGGAAGTACATATAATTTTTTATCTGTGTTTTTGCGGGCTTGTTTATTTCGTAAATAAACAAAAAAAATGAATACAACTGTATAAAATAAAATTAATTAAGTATTTATGATTCGTACAAACTATCTCGAACCAAATTTGTATTGTATAGAGATGTATTGGAAATAGAAGTATCTCATCATCAGATGACATCAGCGGATGGTGCAGTGTGGCGGGCTGAGTGCCAGCATGGGTCATGCGAGCCTCGGGTAAACACATTTACCTATATTACGTCACACATGTACGGAACTTCAAATGATGAATAGTTTTTAGTTTATCTGAAAAACATAACTTTGCCCAGACAAAATTATGTTTGTTGGATTTTTGTCCGATATGGCGACGGATTTGCCACCTTTCACATCATGGAATCTAATGGCGTCCGCTAACCGTGAGTGTATATGTATAATGTATATGTACCTCTTCTTATCTCTTCAGGGATATGGGAGTAACAATATTTGTAATTAAATGAGAAGTCCTCACCAGATTGTATAGTCAAAGTCAAATATACATTTGATTTTGCTACTTACTAGTAGTATTCCGGTTTAAAGGTTCGCTGCCGTAGTCAAAATTATTCCGATAGCAAATCTTTAATGATTCTTATGGAAAACTGCAATTTGCAAATTCTAAAGACGAATTTGCAAGTTGCCAGACGCTAAACCCGTCAGATTTTTCAACATATTTTTTAAACAAAGTATAAAATTTGATATTATTTTTTTTTAGGTTTTTTGAGTAATTTTAAACACCGGACTATAGATTATTTCATTAAACGGTCACACCTAAACGTCTAAACTTCTAAGATCCAAAACGGTCTGCTTGTACTACTACGGTAGTACTTGTCTATGTCTATATCGCGCCTATTTTTTGTATTTTTGTAACACCTAATGACATTTAAAACGTGGTTAAATCGAGGGCTAGTCGATTATATAAATCGATTTAGTAGAAGAATTCGCCAGCATCCATGTTACATCAAAACGACAAATGGCTCACGGATACCCGAGCCCGGCGGTCTCTCATTGGATAACGACGCCATTTCCGGCGATCGGAACACGCTTCCGCATACCTAGTTCACATACCATTCCCGCCGCGATGTATCACTTAATATATCATCGCTTATGTGGTTCTGGTAGAATATTTACGGTTATTTAAATTTCTGATTAATTTGCCTACTAGCTTTCCGCCTTCAATTATTTCAATGACATAGATAAATTTCAAACAGCAGTTTTTTTTCCGACTTATAATACTTATTGCCTGAAAATACCCTCTTTTTATGTGATAAAAAGTAGCATATGTCTTATTTTCATGTATAAGCTATCTTCTTAGTATAAAGTTTCATCCAAATCCCTCCAGTAGTTTTTTCATGGAAGAGTAAGTAGTGAGTATGTAGTTTCCATACATACTCATAAACTTTAGCGTAAATAAAATTCTAAAATAAAAATAGGCTAAGCCGTTTCTTATTACATTAGCTGTCTACCAGTGAAAGTCCGGTCAAAATCGGTCTAGCCGTTTCAGAGATTAACGGGTACAAACAGACAGACAGACAAAAATTATAAAAAATGTTGTTTTGGTATAAATCTTGTAAATATACATATGCACTTAGTAAAAAGCAGTTATTTTAATATTACATACAGAAACTCCAATTTTATTTATTCGTATAGTTTATAATATTAAAAATAGGATAAATATGTTAAAAATTTGAAATGATATTAAAATAAATTATTATTTCCTAGCAATCCGCCCTGACTTCGCACTGATATAATATGTAAACCTTCCTCTTGAATCACTCTATCTATTAAAAAAAAACACATCAAAATCCATTGGGTAGTTTTAAAGATCTAAGAACACACAGACAGGAATGGTATGCAATTTTGTTGTACTATGTATTGATTTTTTTTCACATCTCGAAACCTAATATTGGATAATTGTGGATGCATATGTATATCTGCCTACCCTTTCAGGAATATAGGTATGATGATATCTATTTATCTATTTTTGACTATATAGCGAGTGAAGCAATCAATCAGATAGTAATGTAAAAGTCCCTTTTTTACCTAAGACAGAGAAGAAGCACACTGCTCTCCTGACAGTAGGAGACAATCGTCGCTTTAGGAGCGTCGCTGTCCTGTGGCCAGACTGTCAGGTCTGATGGGCAAGTCTAGACAAATCTCTGGACCATAGTACCTACGTCGTTATTGCGGGAGGAATAGGTAATGTGATGAATCGGCACGGTTCCTGCTAGGACTCACCCGGTTTGCTAACAAAAATTCTTTTAACCATAAAACAAATGCACCGGGTAAACTTACTTCCTAAAGAGGCTTATTAATGGTATTTTAAGTTGGACGACTCTACCTTTATGAAACCCCCTCATAGATAACCAACTTTAATATTGCGTGGGTAGAATCAATTCGAATCCATGTCGTGTAAACGACTTTAAAACGAAATGAAACCGGTGAAGTGCGAGTCGAACTCGCGCTGGAAGGGTTCCGTACCATTATCTAAAAAAAACTGTAAAAAAAAACAACGTTTGTTGTATAGGAACACGATTTATATGTTTATTTTAGTCTCTTTTATTATTTGTTGCTATAATTAGGGACAACAGAAAAACTTTGTAGATATTAGGGCTTATAAGATACTGCCTCGTCATAGACAGACAGTAGCAGTAGAGTATCGTTTTTACCGTTTGGATTCGGAATCCTAAAAACGGTATATCAACCCTAGCATTAGGGTTACGTCAATAGGGCGTGGTCAACCCCAGGCGATAAGTTCGGAATGTAACACGCTTCCGATATAAACGGAGTCCGGAAACGACGCAAATAGTCTTCTGTCCTGTTTTATTAATTACTATTTTTAAAAGCGATGAAATGGAAACATTAATATAATTACTAGCCCTAACGTTAGGGTTACATAAACCGGCCGTGGTGTCTTTTTAAAATTTCGGAAGAAACAATATTTTAACTTTAAACATCCGTCCGAGTTTAAGGTGTCTTCTGGATCTTACTACACCCCCGATTAAAACTGTCAACATATTATGTACACATGTTGTATCCTATTTACCTTAAACACATTTAAGAAAGTCCTAGCGATAGGGTTATATAAGCTGGGTTTAATCCAGATTAGATGATTCCTCAACTCAAATACTATACTGTCGTGTTTTCTTCTATTCCAAAAGATTGATAATTAAGGTGAAGTATGCTCACTTCTGTTTTTCGTCACAATGTGAAAGACGTAACTAGTAACATGATGTCGCATCTCGGTTTGTAAATTATGTAATATGGTCTTTGAATATTGATTATGGATTACGCGAATTGGTACACCTATTTTCGTCGAAATACAGCAGGTTTTCCATGGCATGGCCTTTTGTCAGTTTTAAGTCACACACCACTGGCGTTACTTAAGACATAATCTTAAATTTATAAACACAAAATAATTAAAGTAATCAATGAATTGCTTAATACTTTTAAGGAGTTCTGATCGATAAAAGACTGACCTGGTAGAATGATCCTGAAAGTTCCCGCCATCGAGGAGCCTAACCTTGGCGAAAAGCACCGCCGATACGAACGGCACCTCCGTCAGCTCCTCTAGGCAGCACTGCACCTCAAACTTGTAACCCTTTTTCTTCATCAGGAACATCATGACGAAGGCCACATCGGGCCAGGAACGCGGCCTGAACGGCACTACACACAGACCCGGTCAAATTCACTGCACTACACTTCACATATATACACTGCACGCGAACTCCAAGCTATCTACGTGGATAGGTAAATAGGTGGAGCGATGGGGAGGATGTTCAGTTCTCGGTGCCGCTGGGAGCCGCGGATCAGTCGCATATCGACTGGTGTCGTTAGCCTGCAATGGAAATTGATGTTCGTCAACGTTGTGATAGCATAATGGCTGAGATAATGCTCGTATACCAATATCCCAAGCAATGTGTTTCTATATGTTCTATATTTTTGTTTAAATTTTATACAATTCTGATACGTGTTGGGTGTCAACAAGCAATAATCTTCTCGATGAATCAAGCAAAGGTTTGGTTTCGTCGCCTTACTACAAACTATTTGCCCATTTTGATATTGACATTGTCGTATTTCGGTGTCGGTGTCGTATTAACGCGGGCGGAAAGCAAGTTAATAATAAATGCAAAGCAATACCAAGTGTTTTTTTTTTTTTTCATTTAATATTTATATATGTAAGTTTTACCAAACGTGTACTTGTTAAAAACTTTATAATTGCTTCATTTAGGTATTTACTTATTATTATTTCAAAAATAGTATTAAGATAAGATTAACGAACAGTATTACGATTCTGGAATTTTTGTTACGTAATTTATTTAGTGGTTTGCCAGAACGATATCACCTGATAACAGTATCGAGAGCCAATTTAACTGGCCTTGGCCCAAAGGATGTTTTTTTAGATATCGATCCAAATAGAATTCAAAAGTATACGTATTTAAAACAGTTTGCTGTAACACCGTTTAAAACTACTAGGTACTGAAAGTGAAGTATTTTTAGTACCAAACTAACAGAAAATAGAACTATACGAGTAGTAAACTAACAGAATAAATAACTATAACTATACAGAACTATACGAGTACATATGTAAGTTTATTAAATATTACTATGAACGTTAGAACCAGTAAAAAATGCCATTTAGTATTAAGTCTACTTTAGTGTACCAATTCCTATTTTTAAAAAAATTGGGTTGTTAGAAGCATGAACCGATGTCTAGACTACATAACTAAGGTAACTACACCTTTGCCAACCTCTTCGGGGATATAGGGGCAATGATATTTATTTTATAACAAAAATTAATGCTAGGAAGCTTCGAACTAAACTTCAGAAACCATATAATAATTATTGATAAAGTTACTTATCCCAAGTTATTTGAATTCCAATGCTATATCCCAACGTTACTTTATGGAAGTGAGAATTGGGTATCTAACAAGTAGGATAAATGCGATCGAAAATTGTGGAGTAACTCTCGCATACCGCAATTGTAATAGTGTGATCAGAGAAAGAGTGGGATTGAAAAAAAGTACCGGAGTAAAAATTAGAAAGGACATGTTCCGATAGTTCGGTCATGTAGAAAGAATGAAAGATTGACAAAACAGATATACAATGCGAAACTGGATGGATGTAGGTATCCGGGAATACCTCGGGTAAAAAAAATAGCTCGTGTATTATCCGAGGGTGGTATCAAAAGTCTCCGAAACCGGCATGTTTGTATGGAGAGATTAATGAACGTGGAGGAAGTTAGGCAAGTGCGCAGGGATCGTGACACTTGGCACTGAGTGCCTAGACCACTAGGGACCTGGCGTGAAGATATGTACTTACAGAAACACAAAGTAAATGCGAATCAGCAGGCTCTGCACCACGCCCTCTCAGGCCAGGAACTGCTCTTCATGACCTGGAACAAAATTAACTGCGGTTATTGAAGAATTGCCCAGAAACATGACAGAAAACGAACAAAATTTTAAATGTAGTAGTCAACTCCAAATATGCAACTTCCTATAGAGGTCACATTTAACAAAATAATGTTTTTTAGATTTTTTTGTCTGTCTTTCGGTCTGTCTGTCTGTTTGTACTCGCAAACTAATGGCCTTATTTGTTGAAAAAAAGGCTCAGCGTTACATCACAACCGCAATAAAACCATTAATTTGAAGTTAATATGAATATATATGTAAAACAATCGAATTGAACTTCATGCAAACAGAAATAACTAAGCTTGTTTAACTTTAAAATCAAGTTGACCCAAGGCTAATCAGAAAGGATGTAATTAAATGGTACGCGTTGGATTTGGAGAGTAAAATCTGCTGTAATTGCGACCATTATACCATTGAGATCGACCTTCGCGTGCTCCCCGTGTTGCGCAACTGCAGCATAGTGCACTACAGGTGCACTCGGCCAGCACTCGCATCACTGAGACCCGCTGTACAATGCAGTGTCGCGACACTCAAAAAAACGTTGCGTTGTCGGGTTTTGGTGTAAACAATTTCATATCCATTAAAATAAACTAGATACTTTTAAATCTTTAGAATCAAAAAGTCTCATTCTACTAAATTCCACAAAAAATATGTATCCATATTATGTATTTGGTATAATGTATTTTAATTTTGTAATATTATGAGTGAACACCGTTAGCCACGTGGGGTCCCGGGTTCAATTCCCAGGTCGGGCAACTTTTCTTAAATGTTTTTCAGATTTTTCTGA
>DVZL01001175.1:0-18747 GCA_018236625.1 Lasaia peninsularis
CTTACGAGTCGTGGATATACTAGCACACCTCTGCCTACCCCTTCGGGGATAATAGGCGTGAAGGTACTTTTTTTTACGGTGAAAAAAAACATCGTGAGGAAACCCGGAATCATTGAATTCCACCTAATCTAGATTTGGGCCTAGTTTACTTTCTGAGTTGCAAAGGTCAGATGGCAGTCGCTTTGCGTAAAAAGTGGTGTCAAATCCCCTAGTCATACAAGTCGAAAAAGAGGAGGAATGATATTGAGTTTTATACAGTATGCTTCAGCAAAGAAAGCAATCTCTTATAAGGATTGAATTAATTTACAGTATCGTTAACGTAAAACTGTTTTTACCATACTCCTCTGAAACCGCTAAACCGATTTTAATGAAACTTTATTATTACACTCGGTAGTTATGAGAATATGTTCACTGGGATAGTAAATAAAAATCTAGATAGACATCTCAGAGAGAACCGGTTTCGGTCTGAGCGTAGCAGGGTCAGCTCGCTAGTGCACAGCGAGGACAAGCTTTTGTTAAAAGCCGCTCTATTGTGGACTGCTTTGTGCTGAGTCCAGCGATGCATCTCAGATGCTCTGGAGGTCAAGCTTCAACCTTTATGTTCACTCACTCAAAAACAGGATACTGTCAATCATCTTAAATTATTATATTTGAGGGTAATATTGATTCTTAACTGTAAATCTGAGGGAAAAAAGGCAGGTAACGCTGGTAATTCTGCTACCGCAAACTAAACTTATTTTAAGTCATCGCTGTCTTCTTTCAACGCAAGTGAAAGAAAGTGACAAAAGACTTTTAATACTGTCAGATTTGTTTGCATACATTACTATAAACGTTTAGTCTATACCTTGTAATATTTTGATTAAAAGCCGCACAAGTTCTTATGCTCTGACTAATTTGACATGACTAAAATGTTTCATCTCTTTAATTGTTATTTCAATGGAAAAAAGGGAAAAGTTTGCTTGCAGAGGAATTACAACCATTCATTATTTTAGTAATTCAAAGTAAGTTAGTTTATTTTAATTATTTCATTACACAAATCTTATATACTTACAAAAAATAACGACAAAAGAGAAAAGCACAAAACTTTTATAAGTAATTGATTGAACAACAAAATGTATGTGTATGAGGTGCTTGTTAGTTATAAAAGATCCACAAAGAATCCAATTAAAACATCTACCCAATCTTTTTTATAGTTCAGAATAAAATTGGACATCACAAAATATTGGTGAATAAGCAAATCATTATGGCGAAATGTACAATACACACTCGGAGAAACGTTTCATTTACTGTACATTGAGTCTAGTGATTCATTTGGAAACTGGTCTTATTCTTATTAATAAATGAAACGGTAACCATAAAGTCACTAGACGCGAACGTCCCGTTTTGAACAGGACTGTCGCATTATCGCGTCTGTCCCAGTGTCCCCAAAGACAACAAAGTAAGAAAAGAAAACTGTTTTTATTATTATAGAAAAATTTAAAATACAAATTCGGACTAAACATTCATTTGGTAAGTAGTCTCTTGTTATTATGAAAAATGAATCACTTTCAAAAAAATGATTAGTACACGTCAAACATATGTTGTCCATCCTGTCAAATACATTACAATGTCAATGTAAGTAATGATTGATATGCATTGTCTTTTTTTTAAATCAATGAAAAAGGTTGAAAAGTGCATTAAGCAGATACATAGAAGTTCCTCAAATATTTATGCGTCCGTATAAAAATAATGATAAATATTTAACATTTACGTGTGCGTTCAGAAATTTATTTTGTGTAAATTAAAGTTTCTATTTCAGAAAAAAAATTCTAATATTTATTTTATAGAGTAACAAAAAAATATTTTTGTATTATTTTTTATTTTTATTCTCTTTCTGTATTATGTATTATTTATCATAATAAAATACTTTAATATATCTATCCATATTCATATTTATTTTGAATCATTTTACTATGTTCATCAAAGCCTAAATTAAAATTAGTTAAACTAAAAGGTAACACGACATGCATTGATTGTTAGGCGGTACAAAGTTCGCCGGGTCAGCTAGTTGACGATAAAACCATGTCCCGTTTTTGAGCCAGAATAAATGGTCACTTGAGCCAACCAGTACGTTTCTATGCCACAATTATATGCACAATAAAACGGTGCCTGGGTGTCTATTAAGTATGTAAAAATTCATTATGTAAAAATAGTTACATGACTCTTTTGAATATGGATTTGTTTAATCTCTACTTATATTTTAATTAAATTGCAGTAAAGCTGCAAAAAGTCGATTATCATGTCGTCCAGGGAAGTTTTTTTTTTATTTAAGATTACACGATATTAGATACTATGATGTGTTAAGTGGCAAGTCTGTAGACACATCGGGCACAAATTCAATCTCAAGCAACGTTATGTTTTTTCAAATAAACTGAAAAACTCGTAGAACAAGTTGGACACTCGGGAATCGAGTCCGTGACCTCGAGCGTTAAAGTCCAACACCGAATACACTGGACCACAGAGGCTTGTGTATTTATTAAGTAAATAGGTATAAATCATAAGATAAGACAAAATTTTTAATTGGAATTATTACTAAACTGTATGCTTCCACGATTTTGTTCATTTTATATTAAGTTGCACGAGGTCCCAAGTTCAATTCCCGGTTAGGGCAACTCGTTGTAATAGATTTTTTCAGTTTATCTGAAAAACATAACGTTGCCCGAGATTGGATTTTTACCCAATATAGTCCCTCTGCCTAGTCTCTCGAGATATGGGCGTGAACATGTTTATTTTTTTATTTTAAATTTCATTCAACTACTTATCGACTAAATATATCGTAATAAGACTTATGCAAAAAATATTTAATGACTTGGCCTTTTGATTCAAAGTGTACTTGTAACGAAGAGGGTTTTATTAGGTCATCGTAGACTGTAGAGTCTCACGAAGTCTGCTGATAGTTGAGGAGCCCAGTAAGCTAAATGTGTAGTCACTCGAGCGCTATGGAGTCTTATTGGGATTTGTCCATAAGATAGCAGAGAGAATAATTCATCTGACATTTTTATTTATAGCGGTGGGAATAGCATCTATAAGCTAAAAATTACCTTATGGGTCTCCGATTACGTAGACATTTTCATCATCCAATTTTCCACAACGGCTGATGAACATAGATAACTGATTATTTCTACTGATCATGACAATTTAAACATAAACTTATTAGCATGTAATTACATCCCACCGTGTCTTAATCTGAAATCTCCGATATATTTTTGAGCCGAAAAAAATTACACAGCCTACACGTGCGGCTCTATATAGAGATTTTATAAGTAATGGAGGTGTTTAACGATGGTATCTACCATATCATAATCTGGTGCGCTCGACTCACTGCCCAAAATCCTCACCTAGGTTCCCCTACTATAATATCTGTGTCCGTGATTCTGGCTTAGTTACGTCATGTTTTTAAATCTGTATCGAATTGCTTTTATATTTCGTAGGTGCGGTGATTGAATACTTTTTTATCGCTAAAATGTATTCTTGGTGTCAATATAAAAGGATTTTGAATATTTATAATTACGCAATGAATTCTCGATTTACTAATAGGTGTGTCGAATGGGGGGAACGAATTGGACGTGTATTGGTCGTCTACCCACAAAGAGATTATGAATACCTACAACTTGCACTTCACTGAACTTGATTTTTCTTTTCATGTACTCCTTAAAATTTTAGCAATAAATCAAGTAAAATCATATTTAAAATAACTTCGCAATAATCCTGTGTTATTATTTTCTATCCGTCCGTTATCCGTCAATCATGAATGGATATTAAATACCCTTTTTTAGGGTTCCGTACTCCAAGAGTAAAAACTAAACTGTTTGTCTGCCTGTCTAGGCTGTATCTTATGACCCGTGATAGCTAGAATGTTGAAATTTTGACAGGCGATGTATTTCTGTTGCCGCGAGAAACACTAAAAATAAAATAAATATAGAGCTAATAATCTTGCTCACATACAACAAACTTGCTTTTTTGCCGTTTTTATAGTTAAAGATGCGGAACCCTTCGTACGCAGTCCGACTCATACTTGACCGGGTATTATAAGACAGTTTGTAGTTCATAGGTGTTCCTATATATAATTTATGAACTAAACTTAGTATTTTTTGACGGCATGGTTTTATTTAAATATAGTTTTTAGACCAGTGCTTTTTATACGGACTCACGACTAATTTTTAGTGTGAAATATTAGACTCCGAAGACACTTCATTAATCTTATTTCAGAATAACTTAAAATTTAAAAACGATTTTATCTGCAAGAACTAACAATACAGAAATAAATTTGAATTTATAATTTTAAAGTTACAATGGTTATCAAATTATAATGAGTTTCTTTTGGTAGTTTTAAGCGTTTTGTAAAACGCTCGCTCCAACGATTCAGTGGTCAGCCATGCAAAGATATATGCTAAGAGTTTTACTTCGATTCTGGATATAGAAATACATTAAGACGAACGCTTTGTAAATTATATATTATATTGTAAATTATTATAAATCAAACCCCAATGTTCTAGTGGTTAGCGATCGAAATATAAATGAGTATGATTTCGAATTTGGACATAAAAAACGCCTGTAAAAAGGGCGCCTTAATCTATTTGTTATCATTGCAATTAGCTACACTTCTTAAGTTGGTAAATGCGGTGAAGTCATTCACCTCGTAGCTGGCAACATCTAAGATGAAGATCAAGGTAATTCAATTAACAGTGTTACCATGTACGCGGTAAATGTAATTTTCGTTTTTAAATATTTATTTCACGGGATTGCACGCTAAAAAAATACATCTGTACACACCAAAGATGGCAATGGTGCGTTGCTAACCTCAAGCTGAGATGTCAAACCTCGCAAGTTTATCGACCCTACATTTCGTACCGGAATACCACAATAGCTAACATTGACTTAAAGACGACTGGACTAGAGCAGTGGTCATTACATACAAATAAACTATTATTTTTACAGGTTAATTCAATATAGGATTAGAAATTAATGATCAGTTTGCCTACCACTTCGGGGATAACAGGCGTGAACGTACTTTTTTTTGTTAAAATATTTGCAAACCACATTGTGTTAGAATATATTGGTACAATCAAAAACTTTTGTAACAACTTTTTAACACACATATTCAGTAAATAAATAATTTTAATTTAATTTCATATGTACGCATTTATAATATTAGTAGGGCTTTATTTGTGTCTCTTTGACGGGAGAGTACTTAAGATAATACAAGATTATTTACACATTTGTATAAGAAGTTTAAAATATTAATGGATCTAACAACAGTGCTATGGCTCATTTTCCAGTTTCAAGCCCACGGTTTCAAGTAATAATCCACTTACTCACGTATTGCTAGGGTTTCTTTGTGTTTAATACGCTTAAAAGAACGGGCGGGCACTGTCGATGAACCCACTTCATAGAGCACAAGCAATTTACCGCGAGAAAGTCACTCAGTCACGTAAAACAAAGGCTAGGAACCTATATTAAATATGACGTCTTTATATTCTACAATTTTTTTTTTAAAACAGTTTTTTTTTTTAAACTAGACAAGTAAGATATTCAGGAAAAACTAATATTTGTAACTTACAACATTTTCGTAACCTAAATTTTATGTGCACTAGCAGTGCCCCAAAGTAGCCTAAGTCAAAATCGGTCCAGCCGTTTCAAAAATTAGCGGATAAAACAAACAGACGGACAAACAAAAATTCACTGTTCATAACATCACTGTTAATTTAAAAAAAAATTTCGTTTTTAAATTTACGTCTATATTCTAAGGTTGCGATTTTATGGTTTTTTATTAACATTTTTACAAATGTCTTTTTGGTAATAACACATACATAAACAATACACGAAATGGTATTTGAATGATATTTGTTTTATAATTAAAAAGACATAATTTTTAAGTTTTTTAATCTTACATATCAGGGTTTTTTATTTTTTATACACAAAAATACTAGAGAATAATACTTAAACTAAATTTTGGAACATACAAGTTAAAAAATTGCCAAGAACAACATTAATATTAATTTTAAAACAACTTTTAAACTAGTATTTGATGTGTATATACATCAGTTTTACATTCATGTATATGTAAAGAGAATACATAATATATTTCTTTTACTTCTAATTTGGAGAACATGTCATAAAAATTATATCTTGTGTACATAATTGATATTACATGAAATAAATTTGTAAAATAATATCGCGAAAAATAATAAACTTTTAACTTTATGTAGAAAGCAACACATCAGTTAATTTTATTTAATTCCCTTTCATATAACCCTTATACACACAAAAGTATTAGTGAATAATACTCAAACTCACTTTTGAAACTGCCAAAGCTGGATTGCCGCTGCTGTATTATTATATTACACCATAATAACAGTTACAAAAACAATTATTACTGTTACATACACAAGCCACTGCCACATATTTGTCACAGAATTGAAAGTTGAGTAATGTTTGTAAAAAACAAATGTTTGTGTAGACCGGAATCGAAGTGAAGTCGGTACGGCCGCGGGACCGAGCGCGCAAGCGGATGTGCGCTGGGAGGTTGACTGCTGCGCTTGCCGTGGCTAAGGTTGTGCCATGTTTATCGATATCAACGAACTTTCGTTAGGGGGCGTATGCTACTATATTTTATATAGCTTATTCTTCATTTCTTTATATGTATTTTAAATGTAACTCATTTTGTATTGTACAAAATGTTAAAATATAATAAAAGTTTTTATGAAAATTAGAGATTTAAATACTGTAACAAATTTGGTAACTTAGGTATGTTTATCTAGGTATCTGGTATATATGTACCAAGCTTTAATAAGTCAATGTGTAGCCGATATCATATGTATCCGGTCTGTTGTCAAACGTCAGCATACAACTGGTCTTGAATCTTAACGTGTGTTTGATTAATTGCATAAGGATATAGTATAATCAAAAATAAATAATAGTTTTAAAAAAACTAAAAAACACGCTTTTATTGCTTGTACAACTAAAAACTAGAAATAATTCTAAGTTATGAGGAGTTCATGTTACAGGGGATGAAAACCAAACTTAAGTTTTTGACAAAATAATTTAATTCAGTGTAAACAGCGTGGGATGCATTATTCTGTGGTTCATAACTAACCTCTAATATATAGTTGCCTATAGAATGATTATGATATTTTTAATAACAAGCACCCCACGCTTTTTACTAGTCTTGTGTAGTTCGCGAACGATGAACGAATAGGAAACGTATCTTTGCACTGAACTAAAAGAAACGTTTCCAAGCGCTATCTGTTAATCCGTCTCGGTCAGTTTAAAAGTCCACCTACACTCGCGACTTGTCGACCGATGAGTCCGACGATCACCGTTCCCGCTCGGTGCTCACTGCTCTCGAGTCGTGCAATTCGCTCATGAGCTGTTGGTAATGTTAAACTGAGAGCTGATAAGGCGATTTATACTTTATAGTAACGCAATAACGACTATTTTCCTTACTAAAATAGTAAGGAGTGTTAAGACGTATTAGTACAAAACAAATGAGTTACATTTTTTATTCCGTTATTACTGATTAGTTTGTTTTTGAAATTGCGATTGCGCATCGATTTCCAAATTTAAGAAAGTTAAAATCATTGAATTATTCACGAAGTAAACTTTTTATATAGGTATATTTTTGTTTTTAAAGGAACTATTTCACCTATCACTATAAGGACACGAATAATGACCGATTAGTAATCGATCATTCGGCAACTAAGACTACTGACCGAATAGAGCTAATAGAACTAATAGAGCGAACTAGTTCACTGTCTGAAATAAACTAGTACGGAGCGCTCTTTTAATTGAACGAGCAGGCACAATACTAGATGAAACATTTAAAAATTAAAGAAAAAAATAGCATATTAGTTTGTCTGTATAGTTATTAGTTGTAAATGCCTTTACGACTCAGCTAATCTAAACAAATAAATAAAATTGGAGTGCTAACTTTTTTAGACGAGTTTTTTTGGAGGTGCAATGTAAAAATGCACAGCGCCATCTTTTTTCAGATTTGATACTAAATTATAATCTGTAAAAATAAATAAAATTGGAGTAACTGTATGTAATATTAAAATAAACGCTTTTTATTAAATGCATATTATGTATGGTTACATATATGGTACTTTATACTGGCTGGATCGATTTTGATGCTTTCACTGGCAGACAGCTGATGTAATAAGGAAAACTAAGGCTACTTTTATTTTAGAATTTTATATTACAAATGTATAAAAAATAACTAAATAAAAACACGGTCCAAGAATTAAAAAAATAATCATGATTCGAGTGTGGTCCTATATGTGTCGATTATTTAGAATAAATATGATCCCAATAAAAATAATAAATTTGTATGCATTTATCAAAGCTTAACCATTTTGGTTCATTCTATTTCCAAGCATCGTGGAATGTAAGCGATAAATTCCCAAAACAGTCATTTAGGTTGTTATAAGATCTAAAAAAAATCTCTCTTATAAATAGGGTTGTCAATGAACACTATAAATTTCAGAAAAAATATATTGGGTTTACCCATATGTTTATTTATTTCTCTATTCATCGCCGTATCCTGGAAAATTAATGGATTACATTTTATAAATGTGAATAAGAATTTTGTTACTTAAAAGTAAAAAATGTTATTAAAAAAATTAATCTAAATAAAAACACAGGCGCTAATTATACAAAGTATATCGAAATAAAATAAATTGAATGATCTTAAGAAATGAGCTTCCGCCTGGTGACATACATACAGATAGACAGACAGATGAATAGGTCCCGTTAATACCCTTTGGATACCGTATCTTAGAACTATTTTAAAATATCAGTGGCAACCCTAACTATATCAGTCGCACACCGCTAGCCGAAACAATATTATAAACTTATCTTTACAGTTATACTTTTGGTTTAGCATTTTAATACGTTTTTTGTATTCAAAGCGCAAAACAGATATCATTGTAAATCTTGTTCTTGTTCGCAATTTTAAATTTTATTTATAACGACAAAAAGCCTTTGGCGGATTCTTGAAATATTTATTTGAGAAATAATTCCTTTGTCAATTTTAATTAAAACTTTTGTTTCTGAAATTGCTTTTAAAATAATCGCAGCTGAATAACAAAAACCAGCCAAGTGCGTGTGGAACTCGCTGACAAATGGTTCCATGTAATCCGTACTAATATTATAAATGCAGTAACTCTGTCTGTATGTTACGCTTTCACGCCTAAACCACTGAACCGATTTTGATGAAATTTAGTGATGAGATAGAGTTGACCTTGAGGAAGGACATAGGTTACTTTTTAACCGACTACATTTAAAAAGAGGGTATGTGTTTACGCAATAAGTATTATTATTAGTACTAGTCGGAAAAATGCTTTGAAAGTTGTCTGCGTTATTAAAATAATTCATGCAGGCGACACCGCGGGCGGAAAGCTAGTTGTCTATAAAAAAGATATGTAATGCACACAAAAATTTCGTTCGTTGTATGGGAGCAACATTTATATATTTATTCTTTATATCTTTAGTATTTATTGTTAAAGCGGCAACAGAAAAATATCACCTGTGATAATTTAAACTTTCTAGCTTTCGCGGTTAATGATATAGCCTGGTGACAGACAAACAGACAGAAAGTTAGACATACAGATAGACAGACAGACAGGCAGATAAACAGTCAGATAGATAGATAAATAGACTGATAGATAGATAGAGAGACAGACATCGAAGTCTCAGTGATAGGGTTCCGTTTTTACGCTTTGTACGGAACCCTAAAAGAGTGTTAAAAATGCCTAACTTATTAAAATCTTCCAACATTTTAAGACCACCGCGGTCTATTTAACGACTTGTAGAGGTTATTAGGGTAGCGGTAAGATATTAATATATAGAATTTTAAATCTCTAAATTAATATAAATTTAACCAACTTCAATAAATGGAAATCCTTCTCAATTTTATCTCTATGTTTGTTTTTTTTCTTGTTATAAAGTTAAGATTATTTTTTAACACCACCTTGGGGGTTTTTGGTCTTATCCCTTAAAAAGTTTGTAAATAATGGATGAGAATATCAGTAATATTTTATATTTTTAAACGTCAGCGCCGTTACTAAAGTTTTAGTCCTATGATTTTTTATTTCAAAGCAAACAAGCACACGGGTCTTCTGATGGTAAGAGACAACCGTGGCCTATAAGCACCATAGATGTTGCAGGTGCGTCGCTGTCCTGTCTGGGGTTCTAGACCTGATGTGCAAGTCTACCGGCTGCCTTACCCTCTTGATCGGAACACGACAATGTCATTATGGAGATAGTAATAGGTAAGGCGATGCATTCCTACTCGGGTGAGTTGCTGCACAGCACTCTACCAACAGTGGTCATGTTGGTAGTGATCTAGTAGAATTATGCTCGCCTCTTACGAGTTGCCTGGTAGGAAGGCAGTCTATTCTACACAGAAGACCTATTTAACAAACAATCAAATCTTTTCTCTTTATAATATTAATGTAGAATGGGTAGGATGGTTTAACTCGTGTCGCTGACACAAATGAAAGATAGACACTCCTAGAATGGTCACTCACTCTAAAAATATGTTGATTTGCGTGAGATTGTTGTCAACAGATTTAAAGATTACCATTTTTACGTCTGTCCATACCATATACGATATTTACGCCTCTTTATTCGAGAAATGGTTTTGGTTGTCTAGGATTTAACAAATGAGAGATAAGCAGTCGTGACTGGCTTCTAGCCTATTTAACTGTTATATTATCGTGATAGTTTTGCACGGATATAATAATAATAATTTCTTTATTGTCATAATTATTGTTATGAGTTTTTAAGCCTCTGACTCCTAAATTAGGTTTATTATCTGTATCTTAGGAATCAGCGTCCGCTCCTAATAATGACCCCTAAAATATAACAGTATCAATTTACCAGAAAGCAGATTTTACTGAACTACACAGCGAGATTATTCTTCAAGCTGCTGTTTTTTATGGAGGACTAGCTTTGCCCGCAACTTTTTTTACCTATTTAGTTTATTTTATAAATTTATAGCACAAAATTCTAAAATAAAAGTAGCCTAAGCTGTTCCTTATTAAATTAGCTGTCTGTCAGTGAAAGTCCCGTAAGCATCGGTATAGCCGTTTCCGAGAATTGCGGGTACAACCAGACAGACATTGTCACCCGTGGGTGCATATATAGCTCTGCCATCCGTTTTATTAATATGGGCGAGACGTTTTTTTTTCATTACATAAGCAAGCATATGCATTTTTTTGAGGTTAAGAAATACATGTCTCCTTACAAAAATTTTAGACATATAGACGCGTCACAAGAACCGCTTCAAGTTGTATTTGAAATAAAATATTTTTTTTTGTTCTAGGCAAACCTATAGGTATAAAGTCCTAAAATTTCGCAAAGGTATTCCTCTTATGACGCAAGGGTACACTAAGGAATAATTTGTCAAAATCCAACCCCCAAGCGGTTAAAATAAACGTTTGTTTGAACTAAACAACTACTACGTCCCTGGGATACAACTTGGTAACAGACAGACAAGTTTTTTTTGCACATTACATTGTGGTAGACTATGTTGGTATAATTGAAAACTTTTATTTTGTAACAACTTTTAACACACATATTCTGCAAATAAATAAATTTCATTTCATTTCATTCCATTTAATTTCATTTTTATGATATTAGAAGGCAAACAAGCAGAGGCATTTCCTGATGGTAAAAAATACACGTCGCCTATAGACACCAAAGGTGGAAATGGTGCGTTGTCAAGCTGGGGCAGAGATGGTAACCCTCCAAACCAGAACACGACAATGGCGATCACTGATGCTACTGTGGCAGGAACAGGTAAGGCGGTGGTACCAATCCGGGCGAGTCGTTACCAGACTCTATCGCCTAGTCAGTGTTCACTGGGTTGGTGACACTAGACCCTGTGCTCGCCTCTTACGCGCTACCTCGGTGGAAGGCTTTTGGCCTATCTACAACGGAACCCGGACCAACACGGGGAAACTGAGTCTTCGTATTAGGGTAACCCTTTGGAAACGGTACTCAATAATACTGACGGTATTATTAAAGTACCGTACATAGGATTTGTGACTATGTTAGTGTTGCAAATAGTAAATATGTTGTGGGTTTTGAAATTATAATTCAAAGCTACACCATTAAGTAATTCAAAAGACAAAACATTTCCACAAAACAGGTTAAAAATAACATATTTCATTATGAGTCACATGCGACATCCGTGACATTGGCTGTATGTTTGGATTGTTATTGGATAGTACCTGTGTCAGCGACTTCGTCCGCGTTTTTATTTCATTATTTTACTTAACATTGCTAAAATAAAAGTAGCCTATGCTACTCCTCATTACACAAGCAGTCTGCCAGTGAAAGTCCCGTCAAAATCAGTCCAGCCGTTTGAGAGATTAGCGGGTGCAGAAAGAGAGAAAAATATTTAAAAAAATATATATTATTTTGGTATATATGTAAAAATGCGGTTATTTTAATATTACATACATACACTCCAATCTTATTTATTTGTATAGATGGTATTTCACAATAACTTTAATAGTAGGTATATTATTTATATAATTTATTTTAAGATTATATCTTGTTAGTCGAATGGCTAGCATGCACGCTTAATCCCAGCGATCATTCATGAGGCCCAAGTTAAATTTCCAATCAGGCATAAGTATTTATGTATCCCTACATATTATAAAACAAAATCACTTTCTCTGTCTGTCCATATGTATGCTTAAATCTTTAAAACTACTCAACGGATTTTGATGCGGTTTTCTTAAATAGATAGAGTGATTCAAGATGAAGGTTATTATGTATATAACATGTATAGTATACCCGTATGAAGCCGAGACGGGTCGCTAGTAATAAATATATAAAGGATGTTCCAATACAACAAACTTGTTTTTTTTGCCGTTTTGGTAGATAATGGTTCGGAACCTTTCGTGTGCGACTCCGACCCGCACTTGAAGGTTTTTTTTTATAACAGGTAGCTTAGCTTAGTATCTATATATCATAGCTTTCCCTCGACTCACTTGACAGAAAGTGAAGAAGGGAACGAAGATGAAAGTAAGCTAAGCTAAAATGTGCCTATTCACTTTTTCTTTGAAGCCGCTTAAATTGTCCTGGTCTGGAAATACCTTCCCAGGCAGATAATTCCAATCCTTGGCCGTTCTAATAATAAATGACGAAGTAAATCTATCTTTTATGTAAAATAAGCGTCTCACTGACCACTGGCTACATCTGTCAGTTGGAGATTTTCATCCATACGCCAATAACCCTATAAATCATTTCCTCTCCATTTTCAACTGTGCAACAACATATTTTATTTCTTTATGTCATGATCAGTCAATAATGCTACCATTTGAATTATTGTCAAATGAACGGTATTTTGTTATTCGTTTTATTTATTTTCTAGTTTAAAATCCAAAACACTATTTTAATTTCGATTTCAACCGTAAAAAGTGATTTATTTCAGCTTAATATTACATTTTTGTTAAGTCTCTCTAATTTATCATATCGAGCCTCAGTGGCGTAGTGGTACTCGCTTCAGACTTCCATTTTGTTAATTCAGCTCAAACCCTACTATGTACTAGTGACTTTCCAACTTAAGTACATTTTCTAAGTGCTCTTACGTCGAAGGAAAAACATCGTGTGTCCTGGATTAGTCTGGATTAGTGCTCGATATGGAGACGAACTTGCCATTTGTCATATTATGTGACCTAGTATCAAGGGCTAACCGTAAATAGTAATGGACCTCTGCCTACCGTTTCAGAATATGGGCGTGGTGATATTTATTAATCATATGTTTGGTGTTCAGAAACATTCTGTAATATGGGATGTTTTACTTAATGAAATGTAATGGTTTACTATATCGTTAACACAGTGACGTTTGTTACATCATTCTAGATTGTAGAATGTAGATTGATTTTCGTATTGCATATTCCTGAAACGTGAAAAGCTACCATCCCAGCCTCAGGTTGGCAACGTTGGTGTCAATAGGCGACGTGCGCCTAAAGATAAAGGATAGACAACTACACATTACACATAGAACTTGACTCTCCAGCAAATGAACCATGATTTTATATAAAAAATGAGAATCTACCAGCTGTAGTCTGCGGCTTCGTATGTTAAAGTTATTTGGCTTATATTTGGTTAGCGATTTGATTGGTTATTTTTTTATGATAATGGAAGCAAGCAGACCGATTTCCTGATGGTAAGAAATGCACGTCGCCTATATACACCAAAGGTGAAAATGGTGCGTTGCCAACCTGAGACTGGGATGGTAAGCCTCTTGTGTGAGTAAGTTTACCGGCTACCTTACTCTCCAAACCAGAACACGACAATGGCGAGCACTGCCGCTATTGTGGCAGGAATAGGTTGGCCAGTAGGTAACGACGAAACAAAGCATTTTAACGAGAATGTCGTAGTTCCATTGATTGACTATTTTTGACGCAAAACTAATTAAA
Source organism: Lasaia peninsularis (assembly GCA_018236625.1). NCBI lineage: Eukaryota > Metazoa > Arthropoda > Insecta > Lepidoptera > Riodinidae > Lasaia > Lasaia peninsularis. Next base: position 14,478 of record DVZL01001175.1, read on the forward strand.
AATAATATGTTAATGATACAATCTGTCATCGCTGATCATTAATTGCTTTTTGTTAATTACTGTTACGGTTGTGGAGTACAAATTGAAAATAATTTTTATATTTTAGAAGATCTATTTTGACATTTTTGGCGAAGTAATTTGTCGACCTTTTTTTTTTTGTACATTTTGATAGTATGATATACGTACATACATACATATCTTCACACCAGTCACCTTGCGGGTTAGGCAAAGAGTATTGAGTGCCAAGTGTCACAATCCCTGCTCACTTGCCTAGCTTACTCCACGTTCATTAATCTCTTCATACAAGACGTCGGTTTCGGAAACTTTTGACACCACCCTCGAATAATACTCGACTTATTTTGTCGTAGAATGTTTAGTTCTTATATCATGTTACATAATTTTAGTGCTGTAAAACTGAAATAACTGACTTTAACTTCATTATGATGTGTCAGAACGATGTTAAGAAATAACCCTCCTAACAACGACCCATCCCGAATGTGTAGTATTGCTATCTTTTTTTTAAACTGGACTGTGTCAAAACAAACCGACCATGTGAGAGTGGGATAGGCGGCTCTATATGTTTATGATGGGGAGAAATCGTTCATGATCAGATCTGGAACAGCAAATAAAAACAGGACCAATAAATAATTTTATTTAAAAGTTTAAAAGAGTCTAGCAAAAGCTTTATTTTTATACAAAAATAACTCTTTATTTTGACACCAATATCAATAAATGATTAAAAAATACATGAAATACAAAAAAAACTTCAAGACTTTGCAGGCCAAAAATTTATACTAGTACCCGTTCCCTTCCATCTAATGCGTGAGCTGAAAAAGTATATGTTTACAAAGTAACCAATGTCTGGCAGTTCACGGATCTCAGACTATATGATATAAGGTTATATATTTTAATTAACAAAATATAGATTTAATGAGTCTGTACACCTCTTCGTGTTAAGTCTATCTTTATACATTTTTTATGCATAATTTTTTAAATAATAAATAAATAAGGCTATGGATATAAAGGTATTTTAAAATACCAGCTGTTCCCCACAGTTGGTCTGCGACTTTCCCGCTCCTAAAGGTAACTTAATGAAAAATAGCACATAACCCTTCTCAAGAGTCAAGAATTGGAAAGAGTTTATTTCAAATTCCACTGCATTTTTTAAGATCCTCATTTTAAATAAAAATTCTCAATATCTTTGCTACAGCATTTATTTTAGGTTTTTTTGTCGTATATCGTCTATTTAATTGAATTTTATCTAAATATTAAAAAATTACATTTAAATAATTAAATTTTTATTTTCAATTGATATAAGACATTTAAAAAATAAATAATATTGTGTAATGGTACTAATCAGTAATAATAATAAGATAAGAATAGATTTAACATGTATCAATATAGAATTCCCTAGTGTATTCCCGGAACAATATAACTTAGACATGTTTAAGGCTAGAGTGAATAGGCTGTTTATAGGTAGGCATGTTCCATCTTCGATAGCATCGTCACTTAACATCAGGTGAGATGGCGGTCAAATGCCTTCCTATCTTATTATAAAAAAAAATTACGATAGCATGCCGACTAGTATGGCGAAACATTGTGACAAACATGTATATTGTAACACCATTATGTATACATGTTTCACGCTATTTAAATAAATACAATAAATACACTAAGTATCTAAAAGAACAAAAGATATATTATTTATACTTGCTATATAGCAAAAAATATAATAAATACATATATCCCCCATATCTCCGAGTAACATATGCAGACACGATTAACCAGCAATATTAAGTTCTACGCGGAAATCGAAACCGGGACCTCTTGTGTTATTTATAGATACCGACTATAATCAATCTCCGAGGCTGTCTACTGAGGCATTATTATCTAGACATCTTCTTCCTTGCTTCGAAGCTTGTAAGAGAGAAGCATAGACTGAATAGATCACTAATAACCAAACCAGTATTGGTACCTTTGCAGCAAACTTGGTAAGATAGGAAGCCGTCTTATCTAATTCTGCAATCATTATATTGGGGTTTTCCCATCCCAGTCCAGAGGTCAAGTCTACGTTCCGAACATAGGACAGCAACGCATTTATAACATCTATGGTGGTCTATTAACTTGTAATGAGGCATCTCTAAGTATGCCAAAAAGAAATAAAAAATAGAAACGATAAAAACCTATTAAAAGGTCAGAATATCCGGTATGATCTCAAAGTGTTATAATAATATGTCATCGTAGGAAAACATATTACGTTACGAATCTCACATTTGTACATTTCAATATGGAAATGACAAAAATGTGTTAATGAAATTACCACGATGCAAATCACAAGGTCACATAAGATAAATAAGGCTTAGATAAATATTACTTAACAGTAGTTCCGTTTTCTTGTTTTTCGGGGATTTTATACATTGTCCTAAAAATTAGACCAAATGTTTGTATACTGTGATATTTGGCGTATAGAGATCCTATTTCGTTTCATGGCCAGACCATATTCATTTTATGAAAGTGTATAGTTCGCAGCCTATATATCAGACACATGTAGGAGCATGTCTGAAGTTTAAATTGCAACTTTAATAGATCAGTAAACCAAGGTGAAAATAGATGTCATCACGCCGCTATCCATAAAAAGGTAGGCAGAGATAAATATACACCTACAATCAGCCGACGATATTAGGTCCTATAATGACAGGTGGCAAGCCCATCCCCATATCAGGCACAAATACCCGGTTTCCACACAATGTTTTCCTTCACCGTAAGAGCATTTAAAAAATGTACTTAAGTTAGAAAAATCATTGGTACCTACATGGTGGTTTTCAAACCGGGACCACTGAAATTGAAGTTCGAAGCACGTAACACTAGGCCACCGAGGTCATAAGTGAAAGTAAAAAAAATGTATTGAAGATTTAGTTTTTGTACTATAATATGTACTTGTCCATTTATACCTGTTATACTTGTTGATTTAAAAGTTGTCTCGGTTTTCCACAATAATAAATGTCAGACAACGGATAGCTATATATTGTTTCGAAGAAAAGAACATAACTCGACGAAAGTTAGTTGATGTTTTAGTTTTGACAACGTAACAAAGGCATCGTTCCTACCTGAGTTAGAAGCATGTGCTGAATAATTCAAAGATTTTGTGCAGGAACAAATGTCTGGCTTTTCATAGATCTCGACTTAACAGGAATGACTAGTTGTCCTAATGTACGATCAAATGCAAATGACGTTAAAACCATGACATCTGCATAATTTTTCTTTGGAAATAATGTAATAAATTTAAAAAAAAACGAAATCGCTAATCAAAAACCATCATTACATGATTCCAATTTTATAAAATTCAATCCTTGGTACTTAGTGAAATTGAATTTGTAATACTTAAAAATTGTAAGAAAATACCTGCACTGTTTCAGTTATTATACGAGTATATTGTTTTTTTAAATTTACAAAAATAGCCAACCATTGCATTCAATTATCAAATACTAGCGACCCGTCTTGTCTTCGCTCGTGTGGTTCAATGAGGATTCCCTGCATTATAAATATGTAATATTTTTGATTATATTTCTTCAAATCTCATGCTGTAAAGGGCCACATTGACCTCTATTAAATGCGCAGTGTGTTTAAGTTACTTCATTGGATAACATTTAATGATGCATTGCTTAAAACCGTCATTATTTCCAGTAAATGATGTTATTGTGGGTTATCGCTAAGTGATAGACATATGCCATTGCGGACTTTTTTGTAGACCTTGTGTGAAGAGATGTATATTCATATATATGTGCTTAAATAAGAGTGTTTATAATTTTTCAGCACCTTAACAGGTGTAGCATTTAGTGCAACTAGGAAATGTTCATTGTGTTAATTGGCAATATGTTAGAACATATTACATATGGATACTAGCTAAATAATTTGTTTGTATTTTAAATTTTTCTCGCTCCATTTATTTTGTAAATCTTAATTTAGACCAGACGTAGCTCGTCCCTCAGCTCTGTTTGTAATTTGACTGAAAATGTTTGACTAATCAGTTTCCCCGTGTTGATCCGGGTTCCCTTGTAGAATAAGCCAACTGGCTTCCACCCAGGTAGCTCGTAAGAGGCGAGCACAGGGTCTATGGTCACCAACACCGTGACATTAACTAGGTGGTAGAGTGCTGTGCAGTATCTCGTCCGGGTAGGGATCCACCGCCTTATCTATTCCTGCCGCCATAATGACATTGTCGTGTTCTGGTCCGGAGGGTAAGGTAGCCGGTAGACTTGCACATAAGGTC